>WTSP01024629.1:0-59651 GCA_025331215.1 Actenoides lindsayi | reverse complement strand
ATTAAAGCTGTTCTAGTTTCCTTTTCTAATCGCTAAGTCTCTCTCCCTTATTCCTTTCCTCTTCCCCTTTGGGGAGGAAGGGGGGTTAACAGAGAGCGTCTTGTTATCGGTCTAAGGGGCTGCCCTGACCCTAAACCGTGACAGTTTCAGTACATGTCTAAGTACCTAAAGATCCCCATCAAGATCTCTTTTTTATTGATCTAAACATAGAAATCACAATCATCAGTTTTGCTCCCTTAACTCTATCAATGTTCCACATACAGTCTTTTGTTGGATTTGTTGCTGTTTACATATAGATATTCTCATAAACTTCCATCATTGTTCCCTTTACAAAACAACTAAACAGGAACAATTTTTAGAAGCTGTACCTAATGCTTTTTATCCTTCCACAGCATTTCTTCCCTTTCTGGCTTGCATGGAAGAATGAATAAAAACAGTAAGATCTTGAGTTGTACTCCACTTCTTTCTGATAGCTTGTAATCACTGAAGACTGAAAATCATATAATGCTGTATCAGGGAAATGCCTTTGTTAAAATCTATTTTTAAGAACTCATTATGTGAGAATATGGAGCTGCTACTCCAGAAATGTAGCTCATGCTGCAAATAGTAGTAATGAGAAGCACAGTTTATACCACTACCTAATTTATCTTAACTTTTGAAAAATGCAAGTGTAGTATATTTGTAGAACAGTCATTTTAACTTGCTGACTATGATTGACTGACAACTCAACATTTTTCAAGTTTGTCCATATAGATTTGTCAATTTTAGAAGCCACCACAGTATCTCAGAGTTTGGCATCTGCTATACTATCATCCAAAATATCATTTTTAAAGGAAAATTGCTGTCTGCAGGAGGTATAGATCTGGCGTGTTACAAAGCAATTCTGTAACTACATCAGAATTTTTACACTATGTGATGTAAATTGAACCAAAATCTATTTTTCCAATTGTGTAATCTTCACCAAACAAATACTGCTTGTCAACAAATCCTATTAAATTGTAGATAGAACATGAAGACAAAATATTATTTTTGCAAAAAGGAGCAGCAAAATTTAATCCTATTGGGTCCCTTTGTCCTGTGGCTGGCTTAGGCCTGATTAATTAACCATAATATAAAGACTAATAATATAAAACCAAATTACATGTTTATTTTTCAAATGTAAACTGTAATTAGTCAGGATGGGAGTATTAATAAATAATTGTCTCTCCTGAATATTTTTTTCTTCAGGATGCATTTTTTATTTCAGAAAGGAAATGCCATTTAATGCTAGTTAACTGGAATTAATTTTCTCCTGTGTCATGCAGTTTTTTTTACTTTCCTTAAAAATGTGATTGTCAGTTGATCATCCACTTCTCTGCATTTTCCCAACCATTTTTCTCTAAGCAGTGAAAGAAGATTGCTCTCTCTTTGTCCAAGGTAAGTGATAATCTTAAATGTCCTAAATACCAGTTACACAGTCATCATCATTTGAGACACATAGTAATTCTGTTCCTTGAGTCCATTTTCCATTTTCAAGCATGTTATATTTGTATTCAAACCATAACTTTATAGAATATTAAGTTTACTCACATGGCAGGTGATTTTCCTGTGATAAGAAAATCTTTTGTTTCTAATGACATGCTCAATAGTAGACAAAGATCAGCCAATAATAATTGGCTTAAGTAAGACAGATAGGAAAAAGAAGTCCATTTGGCTAGTAAATTACATCAGCTTTACTAATTATATCAAGCCATTACTTACAACATTTTCTGAACTAATTTACCTCATATATAGTATTCCTTGTTATGCCAACATGGCATTTATCTGTTGGTATAAGTAAAATAAACAGTGTGATAATTTTTGAGGCTAGAAATCCAAAGAAGCCATCCATGTAAAGAAGTTATTAGGAGTAAATAAGCTTTGCTTACATAGGTTCCATTGTGATATGGGAAGTCCAAAAACCATCAAGGGAGCTTTGAAGCAAAACTGGAATTTTGACGCATTTATAAGAGTGAGTAAGGCATGTAGTGTGTTTGGTTTATTAATAAGCTTATTAGTACTTTCTTCACATGAACAAAACTTGGTTCTGAGTTGTTGGGTTTTTTCTTTAGTGTTGCTTCTTCTAAATGCTGACAGGAATGACAAAAAATTGTATCATTGTCTTATGTTTCCATTATTTCCAGAAGTCCAAAACTCCTGCACAGAATTCAAGCCTTCAATGGTTGTGTGTGTATGTGTGCATAAAAAGGACAACTCAAAAATTCCAAGCACAAGACAGATAAGGCATAAGCTCAAGTTCTGTATGACCTACATTTTTAGGTTACTCCTAGGCTCTATTCAGATTCCAATTAGCCATTGGATGGTTTCATTCCATTTGACTCCAAGAGAAAAACCATAATCATAGTTATCTTGAAGAACCTCTTCCAAAGGCCACTGTGTTTAAAAATGTATTGGATATTGTTTCTTTATTCTATTTTGTCGCTGTTTATACCGGGAGCGGAGAGATGCAGCAACACACAAATTCAGCAAGAGCAGGCAAAAGAAGCAACTTTATTCATTTATAACCCCGTTTTATATACCCTAGCCTCATAGGGCGATTGGTCAGTGATCATCCATTTCCTAGGGTGATTGGCTAAAGTCCTACAACACTTATTTTAAAACATTTTTCCAATGTACCATAAACAGAACTTAGCAAAACACCACATGTTAATCTAGCTTACAAAAAAACATCCTGCTGTTTTTTATAACACTGGTGAGAAAGGCAGGATTCTCATCAAATATTGTGAGAACCTAAGAAAATCCCTCTGCTAGCAGCTTTTCAGCATCCACACTATTTTATCAGAGCTCGTCAATGTATGAGCACAGAATAACAGGTGTCAATGAGGGTATAATCACCTTGAGTACTGTGTGCAGTTTTGGGTTCCCCAATATAAGAAGCTAACTCAGAGGATTGTTATCAAGACAGTAAAAGGCATTGAGGGCAAGACTTAGAGGACTTAAAGGGTTATTTTCAGCTTGGAAGAAAGAAGGCTGAGGGGTGATCTCATTGCAGTGTACTATTTCCTCAAGGGGGGCATGAAGGGAGAGGTGCTGATCTCCTCTCTCTGGTGACTAACAATAGGACATGAAGAAATAGAATGAAGCTGAGTCAGGGGAAGTTCAGATTAGACATTAGGAAAAGATTCTTCACTGAGAGGGTGGTTAGTCACTGGAACAGGCTCTCCAAGGAAGTTTTCACAGCACAAAGCCTGTGAAAGTTCAAGGAGTATCTGGATGACACTCTTAGTCCTATGGTTTAGTGTTAGGCAGTCCTGCAAGGAACAAGGAGTTGGTCAATTCCAGCTTGAGATGTTCTATGATTCTATGAACTGGACATAGTCAGTTACAGATCACTAAAGAAATGCATCTTTGAGTGTTGGATAGAATTGGGTTTAAGGCTTCAAAAAGAGAAACAGAAAAAAAGAACAACTCTGTATACTTTCTGCATATGTATAGTACCTCAAATTTTAAAAAATGATAAGTTGATAACAAGAAGGTATAAAAGACAGCTACAAATGATGTCAAGGGGAGTTAAAAATGTAAAAACATTTAGGCAACCATGATGGATCTGTTTTGAAACCATGGTAACAGTAATGGAAATTCTTTAAGAACAGAATCTTATGCTATCCATTGTGCAGTCAAGCTATTGTTCAAAACAGATTCAAACAGGAACTGTAGCTGAACATGAAGCTAACCAAAAACTTGGTGTTGGATGATAGGATGGAGAAATAACTTCTAGTTACCTTAGCTAATTATAGTACTAAAAACCACACCTCTGGGAGGAAATTTTATATGGAAATATAGACCACCTTAGTATGAGGTAGATGGGAGTAAGAACATGTGAAAATGAACTTTCGTTGTGTAAGTACAGGTAACTAATAATTTGCTTTTTGGTGGCTTCTTCATTGTTAACATTTTGTATACAAAGTTCATCATGCTTCTTGAAAGGTGTACTGACTGTGTTAGATACCTGGCATTCTATTCTTCAGAACAGAAATAAAGACAATTATCTCAAGTCACTGTATTTCCTGGCATCCTGCACACTGGGTGTAGAACCCTTATTAGAGACAGCACAATCTCTACACAACAAGAGACAAATGCAGATCAGAGAATGTCACAAATTAGGGTCAGGACAGTCTGCTAGAACTCTAACAGATGCTCTCTGTTAATCTTCCACCCATCCCAAAGGGGAAGAGAAAGGAAATAAGGGAGAGAGACTTATGGATTAGAAAACTAGAACAGCTTTAATGAAAATAATAATAATAATAGTAAAATGGAATATAGACAAATATATACAAAACCAGTATCGAACCCAATCCCCACAACAGCAATTACATCACTGACACTGCTGATGATACGGAGAAGGCACTGAGGAAGTCCTAGACTGGGTCCAGTGGCAGACAGGAACCAGGTTCAGGAGCTGGGTTCTGGAATTGGATTCAGTAACACACAGATAGGGCTCAAAGGCAAAATGGACAGAGTCTTTCTCAGACACTGATCATTGAAGAAGAGATCTTGACCCTTGTGATCCCTCAGCCTTATACCAAATGTGAGATATATGGGATGGAATACATCGTTGTTCAGTTTAGGGTCACCTGTCCTGTTCATTCCTCCCTGCAGGTGCAGCCTTTTACTTTCTGCAACCCACCAGTGTGGTACACAAGATTTATCAGTGACCTTAATCTGCATACCAATCCTTAGTAGTAACTCTAAACATGGGGTGTTATCACTGCTAGAAGCAGGCACTGTCTGTGAAAACATGCTGCTAACTTCAGAAAGAGCAGTTAGAAGAAACTGAGCTGAAAAATAAAATCACTGAACAGAATTGTTCTGTTTTAACTCAAACCAGGACAGAGAAATAGGAATTACCCTAGCAGTGTCTTCCTCCAGTTAAAGACACTGTGCATTACTCAACACAGTTACTTAAACATCAGCAGATCTCCTTCCGACTCAGCAGACAATTAGCATTACTTTTTGATTCTCCACACACTACCATACAGAGAAGTCTCCTGATGGGTTTCTGGGGATACTTTTGTTAGCATTTCCTGGATTTGATGATGCTACTTTATAAAGAACCAAAATCCTGGAACTTTTCCTACCTCCCCCAAAACAACATTTATAAAAGTTACTAAACTTTAAGAATGTAAAACCTTTGTAGCCACAGCTAACTCTGAAATGTTATATTTCAAATCTTTTTCCAAACCTAACTTAAATAGCAATCTTTAAGCAACTAACAAATGCCTAATAAGGTATCACTTGTTTTGTATATCAAGTGAGTGCAATAGGAAATGAAACTACATTTTAAGCAAATGAAATAATAACAAAATATAACTCCAAACAATAATGTAGTTAATATAACTCCAAGAACATACCTCAGTGGCATTTATAACAGAGATAAATTTGTAAAGGCAATTTACTTCTGAAGTTGGAAACTAAAGTCATGCTACTAAAAAGAAAAATAATGTGCAGGGTACTGTAAAATACAAAGGCTAAGAATGATACAGAGCCATTTAAAATATTATATCCCAGATATTTCCAGCATTTTGGATTGCCTCCAGAACAATACTGCACTTTGAATTATTAAGGTTTTCAAAGTATAGGATCTGTCTTTCTGTAATTTGTACAGCATCTGGTTTAATAAGTCTGATCGTGAGTAAGGGCCTATAAATGTCACCAGGATGAATTACTGGTGGAATGTTAACTTCAGTACTGGTCCTGTAACATATTGTCCATGAGCTGATAATGAAGATTAAAATCCTTTTATTCTTCCTGAATGTGAAAAACCTGGAACTTTAATCAGAGACATATTGTGAGCAATATTGAGCACCTGAAATTCTCACTGATGACAGCACTTCTGATAAAAATCAGAGTCAAATCCCCATTCAGCTGAGGTTAATGAAAGTTTTGTCACTCAGTGCTATCTTATCAGAATTTGGCCCATAATATAAGTTGACACATTAGTTCAGTTTAAGAAAAAATACTCCTAAAATGTGTGGGAAATAGAGGCACATGTAATAGAGCTCCACATAACAAATCTACTGTTTTACTTGATTCAGCCTAATGATTTCCATTATCTCCTTAGTTGATAGAATCCATTTCAAAAACCAATAATCTCTTGAAATCCACTGAGCCACAAATTAGTCATTAGAGAAAATTTTCAGAGATCATTACGTTTTCCATAGATTTTAGCTTTTCATTTCCTGAATACCCACATCTAATGTTGTTCATAATAAGAGGAGGGTAGATTATTTAGTTACAAAAGAATGACTCTAATATAACTCAAGCTATTCACTTGTTTATTATTAGAACTGCTGCCTTTTTGTTAAAGGTCAACTTTGTATCACTTTTAACCTTGAATTTATGACCTCATATACTATTAGGTTGTAATAAAGAGACAAATGCCATCAACACTGCATTGTGTGCCACATTAATGAGGCATACAACTAACATTTTCCATACGAGGAATTTATTGTTTTTCTAAACTACTAAAACACTCTTTCTCTGTCACAGACACACACAGACAAAGACATAATCCCATCACAGAAGGGAGGTAAGGAGAGTAGTTCCTTTCTTTTAATGACTTTGTTTGGAATGGATTTTCTTTTTCCTAAGTTATACCTTAAGAGTCCAAACTTTTTGAGTAGAAAGTTGGGCTGAGAGCATTTGACTTCTGGTTTGGTTCAGAAATGTTCAGTCCACAGTAGGAAATTAAAAGATGACAGAAATCTGAAATATTTCAGGGAAACACTCATCAAAGCAACTTTAAAACAGTCTTAACTAGAACAAAAGTTAAAAATACTTTAGGGGAATCCAGTCTTGACATAATAAGCAATATTAAGAAAAACTGTTTTGCATAGATAATAATATACTGAAATTAGTTATCAAACTATAAGAATCAGATTCATAATCCTTCAGGTCTTCCATATTTGCGTGACTAAATATTTATTCCTTCATAGTAAAGAGTACAAAAGTTTTGCTGCATAAGTTACCAAAGTACATTCTTTCTACAAGCAATGACGTAATTAACAGTGACAGCTGTGCAATCACTTGCAATGATTTATGTGCCGTGACTGCATCACCGTGTTGTTTACTGTATGCTTATGCTGCCTAAATTGGCAATTAGTTTATGAGAATAAGCATAGAGCATTAGGGAGTTGAGTACTGGTAAGGCCACCTCTGCAAACTATATAAGGGCAGTACAGAGCAATTTGGTTTAAAACTTTAAGAGTCATCCTCCACTGAACCTGAAAGGCTTTGGTCAGGACAGGTTTAGTCCTTGATAGATGGTAAGATTAAAGTTGTGGCAATGCTTGACAGTCTTTTGAAGAGAAGTTAGTTGGTTAAAGAGAAGAGCTGTAGAGCTTGTGGGGAAATTTCCCTGATATTCAACACTGGAATTTTTTATCACAGGAGAATTTTTAAATAATATAAAATCACATCGAGATGATTTTATCTTTTCCTATTTTTGTCATTCTGCTTTTTCACTCTTAATAATTTTCTTTTATTATTTTAAGAAAAAAACCATGTGTTCCTGCCTTTTTGAAAGAAAGACCCAAGTATAATGAATTAATTGCATCTCACAAGAAAATGAATGGTAAACAGAGCATATGGCCTATCACTTATTGTATGAATAGAGTAATTGCTTATGTCTCTCTACCAATGTTATGCAGCGGAAACTCAGGTCATAGCTTAGATGGATTGATTTAGAAATCTGATGATAATATCAGAGGTATAGTCAATTTTGACAACCCTATGACAGCACCTCTTTTAAATAGCTATGCAGTATTTAAAAACTTACACTTTGTCAGATATACAAAATTAATTTTTAAGCTATGGTGCCAGGTGACTAAAACTTGGAAACATGAGTTTTAATTTTTAGAAATATTCTGAATCTACATTTTATTTTCCCTAGAACAAATACTCTGAGTTACTGAATATCAACTGTTGTTCGACACGCAAAAAACAGAGGTGTCCTGGGAGAAATTTGAACTGAAGAAATATTAAAGGAATCCTGACAGGATTTTCATGACTATAGCAGACTGAAATTGCTATTAATATTAATAATAAATAAAAATAAAGGGGAAGAATAACTATCTATATATAAAATTGCTTAATTTCTCATGTAACATCATTATGATTATCAGTCTTCAAAAAAAAAAAAGATTGAAATATCCTGAGTATCTATTTATATTACTTAAACAAGCTCAGTTTATTTGTATTCTTCCGTATTTGTTGAAGTCAATAAAAAGAATCCAGTTTCACAGGTTTCTCGTTTCACTTATTGAGAGTCTTTTTTTACTGAGATTATAAATGTGTCTGTTTGTTATCTTTGGAAATTTGCATGCATCACATTTACATGATAAGCTCTGTTCTACTGATAAGTCAACAGCCCTCCAAAATTTCCAAATCTTATCAAAACTGCCTCAGAATCTGTATCTCCTAACTCTTAAAAAAAAAAAAAAAAAAAAAAAAAAGGAAAAAGAGGACATCATGTACCTGGTGCTATACATCATCCAAACTGACTTCTTTCTCTTTGCTTCTTTAGTAGTGTTATCCTGATAGGTCTCTTCATTTTACAGCACAAAAGTATCTTTACATGCTCGTTACTCATTAATGAACAACAGAAGTGCAAAAGATTGAAACTTTACAAATGGAATTTGTATGGAGAAAACATACTACCTCAGCACAAAAAAAAATTAAATCATAGCATACATTTGACAGCAGGATACAATGTTTTTTTTCAACATTTTGCCTCAGAATTACTGTTTTTCCAAGATGCTCCTCAGCATTTACAATTCAGTAAAAATGTGATAAAGTTCAAAGCCAATATATTGGGAGATTCATCCTCACCCTATTTGTTTTACATGGATTGAGATGTGCAAATCTATATCCCTGTCTGTGCCACAAGACACAGGAACAAATGTGATAAAGGTTATAAAGCGGTAAAAATTTACATCCTTCCCATCAGCTGTTAAATCTGTCCTAAGTCAACACTGGCTAGTGGTGCCTACAACAAATGCTTGGTCATGTGAATTGTCATTATATCATCTAATACCTGTGTTCTGTTCTTAGAAAGATATACATAAAAGAACAGCCAAGGGAAGAGTTAGCTAGATATGGCTTATTCATGTGATAGCTGTGGGTGAACTCACTGTAACCAAATAATATCTGACTGAGCATTCTCTAACAAGGAGCAACAAGAGTTCCCGGATAGGTGGGTGGTGAATCTCCAGATTTGAAGGGATAAAGATAGTTGTCAAAGATATGTAAACAAATTGCATTCCAGAAATGCCTATTTATTTCCATGGGCCACTGCAGGGTGTTACGCAAAAGAAATAAAACAAAAAAAACAACCCAGCACTATGCAGACACAAAAAAAGTGGCAGAAGGAATGGAAGCTCCTTAAACTAGCTTTACTTTCAGGTAAAACCTGTTATTGAATAACAATTTTAAGTAGGTTAATTGTCTTGCCCTCTGGAGGTATCCGTCTTTCTCTGCTGAATATGGAAAAAATTTAGAAGACTAGCCTGAGTTAGCTAAATCTAAGGGAAATTAATTCCACTATGGATGCTCTGAATATGGATCAAAATGTATTTGCTCTCAGCTATGTTTGTATTAAGAGGTAATAACTCCACTGACTTAGATGGAATCTTTGCAGAAAAGCAATATAAGTAAGCCTGTAATATTTTTTTCTAAGGAATGCTTACAGCAATATTGTACAATTTATTAAGGACCCATATGTACAAATGAAAGACTCTTCCTAAAATATTAGTACTCTTATGATGAACTTCCTATACTCTCATAGAGATATAGATGTATAATCAGATAGACTGGAGTTTGATTATTACCTAGAAAAGCCCAGACTAACTTCATAAGATGCATATTCTTGATGGTTTGGGCAAATCAAATGTAATTTTATATTTGCTGCATTTATTGAAGTTTGCTGATGCTTTAATTTGTAAAACTTTAAAAAGAAACATTTTAGTACATCCTTCACAACTGCTCTGATTAGGTTGCAACATTATGCTTTCAGAGTATTAAATAACCTCTTTATTTTCCTTTGCCACTGCAGAAATGTTCATGAGTGTGGAGGAATGACTGGGAGGAAAAGGACATGTTATCGCTGCAGAAAATCCCGCTTTGTATCTGGACCTTGAGGACGCCGAGGCCTGACCCTGAGCCAAGATAATAAGGAAGCTGACAAGTTGAAGCGGAACTAAGGACTCTCGGTTGTGTCAGACAAGGACAGCGCGTGTGTGCCAATCATAATAAGCCTTTTGCCGCGTGTATGTGTCTCTGTAACCAATCATAATTACGGCACGTAGACCCTTAGCCTCGTGTCTTGTTGCTAGCCTTATAAAAGCTTTGTGTGTGCACTGAATAAAGGAGAACGATTATACTCACATTGAGGTTGCATCGTTGCTCCGGGACCCCGCACTCTGACACATGAGCATATTAATCCCTGGTCTCTACAATATTCCTACAGTAGATTCCAATAAATAATAGGGAATATTCAAAATAAAACTGATTATTTTTTAAAGATTCATGGAGATTATTTAATTAGTTGTTTAATGTGTTATCAAATATTTTCGACTGCAGAAGTGATTTTTCAAAATCTGTCTGTGTTCTGTCTTCATTTTATTGCAAAAATCACAAGGTATTTGATCTGTTGTGTATAAGAAAAGAAAATAATACCAACCAAACTCATGGTTATATACCATTTTGGCCTGCGTACTGACTGAAAAACAAGGCAGATGGAAGAATCCCATGTTTGCTACATCCTGTGGCTAAAAAAATTGTATTACTAGTATTCAACAGGACACTTACTGATGGGTATCTGCTGGCAAAAATAATACTAACCTTTCTGAAATGAGTTTACTAACTTCAACTGACTTTGATACACTCTGTGGTCTAAGCGAGAAGTCTTTATTCTTCCTTTAATGTTTATTCACCTTGTGAGAAATAGAGGTGGAGATAAAGTAACTTATCTGTTACCATCCCTACACCTACATTTAAACAATCAAATTCCCATAGGTTATCATTGTGCCATAAAGCAAACTTTTAGAATGATTTTTTTTTTCTTTAGAACAATATCTTATTACAGTTTATGAAGTATAAATTTTACTTTTAATCTTTCCAAATAAATTACATCTTAGCACCTTAGGTTCATACTCTTTTCCAGGTCAAGACATGATTTAGTAATGGAAAAAAATATCCTTATATCTTATATGAAAAATAATAATTAACAAAAATAGAACAATTTGATGTCTCAAAGTATAGTATACGCCACAGAACACTTTAAACCTAGCAAATGTTTCTAGCTGAGTCAGCTCTCAGCTCAGGGAGCAGTATGATTTGTTCCACATTGTTCAGGAGTGCATGCATCTGTAATTTATGTCATTTCAATGTGCTTGGTCTTGTGTCTTCTCTGGGGTTAATATGATTTTGTGCCCCCTTAGTATTGATTGATTCAATACTAAGAGCCTGAAGTAATGCAGTCCATTGAAAAGTGTGTCTATCTCATTAAACTGAGGATTTTCTTTGTATGGCCTATGTTGCAACAACATAAAGGAGTGCTGGAAGCTACAAAGTCTGCAGGTAGTGTTAAAAGACTATGCAGGTACAGGGAGCCCAGCCTGAAACAGTCTATTCTATACTATCTATTGGGAGTAGACATTGAATAAACAGGGGCTCAAAATAAAATCCTGTGTTTCAGTTTGAAGGACACTAGTCTGTTTCTTTCAAAACAAAGGCCAAGAATAAACTGAAATTAATGCTGTGTGTATATATACAACCAGAAACTGGGAGTGAATTAAAAGCTAAATGGTTTGATATATGTCAACTTAACTTTTTTTTTGCTTGCTTGCTTCTTCTCCTTATATTTTTACTATTAAAGTACGTATTATGTACTAAACTATTTCTAAGATTAAGTTATAAAACGTTTTATGCCCTGTAGGAGATTTCCATAAAAGTACTTAACCTTTCAATTAAATTCTCTTAACCAAGCATCACCCCTGTGATATATAAATAATAAAATATTCTCGATTCTTATACAGTTTTTTGTGCATCATCACTACATCTCAATTAGCTAACAAAACTTTATTTACTCTTTCTTCCTTCTAGATATGAAGGAAAAATAAATGTTATTCAACATGCAGATAACAAAATCAGGATTGGTACGGCAGAAAATAAAACTAGAAGTGGTTTTCTGTGACTTTAGAATGTCAGTGGCAAATAATCAAAGTTGACAGATAAATCTCTCTATATGAGTTTTTTAACCATTTCCAGCTACCGGAGAGATGTATTTAATGATTCCTGTTATTAACAGGGAAGTTGCAGTGTGGCCATGAGAACCAAAGTGACTGCGATGGAAAGTAAATTTCTTTTTGATTCAGTGTCAGAGTGTTGCTTGTTTTGTATACCCCTGATCAAAGGTTTTTTTCAGGGAGTAGAATAAGAAAACAGAAACTGCTCATGTATCTTAGCAACTCAAAACATCCTTACCTGAGTGAACTCAACAGTAACATGAGTGTCAGGAAAGCTAACAATAAAAGATATCTTCTGGCAACACTTGATAATTACAAATACAACACAGAATTAACACAAACAAGCAAATTAAAAATATTCTTTAAAATCTCTGTCCAACAATCTAACCATCACCTAAAACTTCAGAGTTACATTTTATAATTTTTGATAGCTCCTTAACTGTTAAGTTAGTGCTGAACTAACTTGCTATGCTCATGAAGAAAGATAGTAGGACTGCTTGTGCACATGCCACAATTATGAGTCATTTTACCTTTCATCATACTTTTCATCTTAAAACAGTTAAATTCTATCTGAATGTTTCCTTTCCTTAATGTCTATCAAAAATAACGAAATTTAATTTTGTCAATAACTTTTCATACATAATTGCTTATATCTTATTGAGCTGAAGGATTAAAAAAACTTAAGTCTTCAAAATCACAGAAACTTATTTTGGAACTATTAAATTTACAGATTATTTCTTTGAAAGGAAGCCGTGAGAGAGAATACTGGAGAAGGTGGGGAGGTATGAAAGGATATAGAAGACGAATTACCACTTCCAAAGTATGAATGGAGGGAGGAATATTCAACCAATGTGACTTTTTAGTTTTAAACAGAGAACCTGGAGTTGTCTTTCAGCATTTATCTGTGCGCTGTGTGAACTCTACACTCACTATGACTGTCACTCTCCTCTCTTACCTATTGGTACAGTTTCTTAACCTCCTATATTTTCTGCCAGTCTATTCATTCTTCCTTTTCTTGTTCTGAAGCTCAAGGAATAATTCATCTTCAGTCAGCTACCTCCTCAGACTTTTAATCCCTTGTTTCTCTTCCCTTTCTGTATCTTTGAGATTTCATTGCTCAACTCGGGGGTCATGCCTCAGGAGGTAGATTCTGTATTTTTTATACTAGTGAGGAAGCAGCACATATGAAATTAACATTATAGCTTGCATCTGAAATGTACATTTATCACAGTTTTGAAGGGCAGTTATGAAATGTGCAGATGACATTTAAAAAAACCCAAAAACATTGTAAAGGCCGTTCTCATTATATCATCCATAGCATTGCATTTTTCCCCATAGACCTGATTTACTTTGGACTTTTATTGAAGTCACAAGGAAAAAGAAAACAACAAGTGAGAAACAAAGATTTTAAAAATAAATATACTGCTTTTATTCCAATATATTTAAGGAAAAAAAAAATCCAAAATCTGTTGCCTTTAAAAATATATTATCATCTGTTTAGTAGAGTAAAAGCAGAAGCTGTGTAAAATAATGAAAAACAACAACAAAAAATATAATATTTTATCTTTTAGTTGAGAATACTGTTTTAACAGTAACCAACTATGTTTGTATTCATACATTGTTGAATGATGCTAATGGCTGATATTCTATTACTTCTTTCAATAACAGAATGACGTATTATGAAGTTTTGCTTTGCTGTGTAAAGAGGAGATGAATTTGAGGGGGTGCACTCTAATAAAACAAGAATATAGAGTGGGATAACTGTTGAATAAAGCTTTATATAGGTCCTTAGACATTAACTTATAAGCCTTCTTTTAACAAGGATGAATGTGTGTTGACTTTAGTATTACAAAAGATATCATGGTATTCACTGGTCAGTATAATTCTTTTTAAAAAACCAACAAAAACAACATGATAAATATTGTGGTAACACTTATTCAAAGTATTCAAAAATCATCAGAGGAAACAAGTAAAGCTGGAAAAAGATACTTGTCTTTGGTGTAAGTTGTTAACAATTTTAAAAGGAAATGAGTCTCAATTTTCTACAAGATGTTAGGAAGAAATCTGCAGATAGCTGTTTTATCTTCAAGATTGCAAAAGAGATTTTAAAGCAATTGAGAAAAGTAAACAGATAAACATTCAGTGAAAGCTGGAGACAAAATATGAGGTACTCCACCTTCCTTATATCAAAAAGTGAAAAAAAAAACCAAACCCAAAAAAACCCAAAACCAAAACCCAAAACCATAGTGAAGAACACAAATAGAACACAAATATACAAAAAGACTGGTAGAACACTTGATATGAGTGTTCACATAGTCATATGAGATGCTTCATTCTGGCATGAAACAAGATATGTCTACAACTACAATTACTCACCTATAGCTTCTGAATAGAAACACAGAATTACAGAATGCTAATTTTTGGAAGGGACATCTGGAGATCATCTAGTCCAATCACCCTGCTAAAGCAAGTTTGCCTAGACCAGGAACACGTTCGATAAGGTTTTGAAAGTCTCCAGAAGAGACCATGATCTTTCTGGGCAGCCTGTTCCAGTGCTCTGTCATTCCCACAGTTAGAGTTTTTCCTCATGTTCAGATGAAACTTCCTGTGTTCCAGTTTGTGCCTGTTGGCACATGTCCTCTCACTGGCCACCAATGAAAAGAGTCTGTCCCCATCCTCTTGACACCCACCCTTTAGATATATGAACCAGATTTTCATGGTTCAACACACTATAGGCCTGCTGCATAGGGCCTTTCAAGGCACTTCATAGCATGAAAGGTTAAGTTGAATCCAAAGTATCAGCAATGTGGATGAGTCAGAGGGGAATTGTACAGTCTTCTATTGGGTCATAAGTAGTTAGCAATTGTCCTCTCTAAAGAACACCTTGCAATCTGCTTCTAGAAAGCACAAAAGCAAAATAAATTAGACATGTATGTCTCATCCTGTCTTCTCAGGGCAGCCTGAAGTCTGACTGGTCATGCACAAAGCTAATGTGGAAGAAAAGGATCTAGAAGGCCCTACTTTCTCAAACCTGCCTATAGGGTCAAATGTATCAATGCTTCTGAGGTCTCGTTATAAATACTTTTGGGGTCTTGGTATCAATACAGGACAGGAGATTATAGGATTGAGAACAACCCTGCAGAGAAGGATTTGGGAGTACTGGTGGATGAGAAGCTGGACATGAGTCAACGATATGAGCTTGCAGTCCATAAGGCCAACGATATCCTGGGATGCATCAAAAGAAGTATGGCCAGCATATTGGGAGAGGTGATTCTGCCCCTCTACTCTGTTCTGGTGAAACCTCATCTGGAGTCCAGCTCTGGAGTCCTCAGCATAAGGACACGAACCTATTGAAATGGGTCCAGAGGATGGCCACAAAAATGGTTAGAGGGATGGAACGCCTCTTCTATGAAGGCTGAGGGAGTTGTGGTTGTTCAGCCTAGAGAATAGAAGTCTTCAGGAAGACCTTATTGCAGCCTTTCAGTACTTAAAGGGTGCCTAACTTAGCAAGGCCTGTTGCAACAAGGCAAGAGGTCATGGTTTTAAACTTAAAAGAGGGTAGATTTAGAATACGTACGAGGAAGAAATTTTTTACAATGAGGATGGTAAAACACCAGAACATGTTGCCCAGACAGGAGGTAGAAGCCCATTCCTGGAAACATTCTAGGTAAGGTTGGTTGCGGCTGTAAGCAACCTGATTTAGTGAACGATGTTCCTGCTCCCTGGATGGGGGTTGGACTAGATGATCTTTAAAAGTCCCTTACAACCCGAACCATTGTATGATTCTGTGTTTCTATGTGTTCAGTTTGGAGCGCCACAGTATAAAATAGACATTGAGGTGCTGGAGCGAGTTCAGAGAAGGATAATGAAGCTGGTAAAGGGTCTGGAGAAAGTGTCTTATGAGGAGAACCTGAGGGACCTAGGGTTGTTTAGTCTGGAGAAGAGGAGTCTGAGAGGAGACCTTATTGCTCTCTACAACTACCTGAAAGATGTTGTAGTGAGGTGGTGTAAGATCCTAGTTACTGTGTGCCTCAAACCTTGTGTGATGATAAGGTCTGGAAAGACCTATCTGGAGGGGAGAAGTGTTGATGGCTCCCAATGTCTCTGTGCCCCCCCCTTTGGCTCCTAGCATTCATGCTTTAACAAAAGGAAGAGAAAAATTCTGCATAGGTGGGACTCTTTTAAGTGCTCCTGCTGACTGTGCCATGGGGTAGGTGGACGGCAGGCACCACATTAGTTCTAGCTCATGAGGCTCATGCAAATCAACACCATTTCCTGTGGAAATTGGGAATGTCACCCAGATATCTCAAGGATATAAAGGGACAGAAAAATACCGATCGTGGTGCACCCACCACTGAAGAACTGAAGTCTTGGACTGATCCAGTGAGATGCTGCTGGATCCACAGGAGGTGATATACTTTTCTCATACTATCTCTCTCTTACTCACTCTCTCACTACCCCTATCTTTTCCTCTTTTTTAATAACTCTTTCTTCCTTTTCTTCGAAATTTAATTGCACTGTAAAATAATTGCCTATGAAAATAACACCTTTATCTGTACTGTTAGTTGATTGTTCTGTTACGGAGAACTAATAAATTGTTTTGTTATTGTTCCTCAGAGTCATTGTCATGACTCTGCCATCCTGGCTGCCCTGTCATGCAGGGACAGACTCTTGGGGAATCACAAAAATTCACCTCTCTCATTGTCCACTGAGTGGGATGAGGCAGGTGAGTGTTGGTCTCTTCTCCCACATAACTAGTGATAGGACAAAAGGAAATGGACTTAAATTGAGCCAGGAGAAGTTTAGGTTGGATATTAGGAAAAATGTTTTTACTGAGAGAGTTGTGAGGCATTGGAACAGGCTGCCAAGGGAGGCGGTTGAATTACCATCCCTGGAAGTTTTTTAAAAATGTCTGGATGTGGCACTTCAGGACATGTTTTAGTGTTCCTGATAATATTCAGTAGATGGTTGAACTTGATGATCTTGAAGGTCATTTCCAAACTTAACAATTCTATGTTTTTATGTGTTCAGTTATATGGCTGTCCTTGTAGCAATCGTGGAGACAGATCAGGCACAAAGCAGAGAATATGTTTTTTGCCTCAGAAAACAATCATTCAGAGTGAGTTGAAAACAGCCACTGAGATTGGGAACAGGCTGCTACTGTGGAGGATTAAACCTCTGACAAAACCCATCTTCCAGACAGAAAAAAACATTAATAAAATATTATCATAAAGTGCAATCGGTTGCTGGGGATATGATAAGCACCTTAGGAATGGAACTAAACATCTGCATTTCAATTTTCTGAACATGGCCAAGCTGACCTTGACAAACAATGAGTTGTCTAATAGAGAGAAGATGTCAAAACTAGATTAAAACTGAGTAACATAGTGGTTTTACAGTTATTTTAGCTGAAAAACTAATGATGACAATTTAGTAGCCCAGCAACAAACCTTCCAGGTAAAGTTCCAGCTGTCTCCAGAAATGGCTTTGTATTCCTTTACAGATTTACTTCTCTGTTTATGTTGCTCTGAATTATTATCATCACAGTGCCTAATGTAGGTCAAATCTGTATCAGCAAAGCAAACCTTTATCGGCAGTTTGTAATGTTGAACTGTTGCTATAACGTGCTACAACGGTTACTACAGATTTGGAGGGTGTTCTCTTATGTCCTGGAGCATTAATAAACAAAAATTACCAGTGGTATCCATAGTAACAAAGAAAACAGAAACAGTAGATTACAGTATTATTCTTAGACATGCCAATCTCTTTCTGAAGCTGTGGCTTCATTCCAGACCTAGCTCTTTTGTGCTATAAGAAGCTCCAGTATTCTTTAAATTAGAAATCTATTCTCAGATTATAATTTTCACTTAAGCAATAATTGTGCCGTAATGTTACTAACGAAAGCATTATTAATCTTGCAAAATATCTGGCTTAACTGTTGTAGTTGTCTTTATGTACTAACTACATAATGAACCAGTGTCCATTTCTTCTCAGGTCAATCTAAAAATGTGGTGTTGTGAAGCTGAAGTTAGATTAAATTTTTACTTAAAAGTTATACAGAAGCTTTTTTCTATGGTCAAAGAAAATTATTCAACTTTCATTTTGATATTTGTTTTCAAATTTCCTTATACATTATTTCCCTAAACTCCATTATGTACTAAGAAAATGTCTTGAAATTAATTTCACTGAATTACAGTTACATATTAAAGTAAGTATTTGAAGTAATAGAGACCATTTTTTACTTTTATTTTTTTGTCTAGTTAACAAATTAAAAACTACTAATTGATTTCTGATTTGATAATTTAAGGAAGGCAATAAGACATGAATATTCTTAAAGATATGCTGGTGATATTAATATTTATATCCTAACACTTTCTCTCTTCTACTTTAGAAAACATTTGATATTAAATTAAGTTTAAAAATAAATCAAAGTTATTTTTAAAAAAAACTAAACTAGAATGTTATTTTTACTTCTTCTCTGCAAAGTTGTGAGGAAAAGCTTTTTAGTACATAAACCAGGATTTTAATTTGCTTTTTTGGAAGACAAAATTTTATTCAGTGACTAACAGTAGGGAATCCTTTATTTCCTGCCCAGGATATGGAAGAGGATCTAAAGACTTAGTGTTCCTAATGACGAAGTTAATGTACTATCTGTTACATAGAGTAGGATAGATACTGAGATGTGTCTCTTGATAGAAGCATACTATGGGAAAGCCAAATACTTAATTTCTTCTCTTCAGAAATTTAGTGCCTTCTATGTTGTTTGTGGCAGTCCTACACAATACTACAGGAAGTGATTTTTTTAATGCAATATTATATGAAAAACCAAAATCTAAACCTTTAATTGTCTTACCTATGTAGAGTTACATTAAAATATTCTGATCCAATTTTATCAATGTAGAAAAATTCTGTATTTTCTCCAGCAATTTAAATTTGGGTTGACTATTTCAGAAACCTTATTTTACAATTTTTCACCTAAATGTTTTTGGCATACTAGAAGACTAAAAGCTTCTACATCCTTATTGGAAAGAGATGTAATTGCCTACTAGGTCTGAAAAAATTACAAGACAGATCCAAGAAACTAACATATATCCACACAAAACAAGTTTTTGGAGAGCTTTATATGTTTGAATTCAATAGATTGTCCAGTCTTTTCATCAGGACAAATAATTAGGTAAGGATTGTGTCCATTTCAGCCTTATTTTAACAATATTCAAGATGTTACCAGTACGTGAACCAAAACCCCAAGGTTCAGCTATTCCATGTTCACTAACATAGAGTAGCCTGTCGTTCCCATATCTATTTAGTCTTCACAAACTCCACTCCTTGAACAGGGACTCAGTGAATAATTTTTAAGTTGTGTTTTTAGCATAAAGGAACAGAGACTTAACCTACAGTGATGTGTGGTTTTATTTTGTTATTGCTGAATTCTTTCCATGCAGCTCTGTGAAGAGATGTGTCTTCACCTTACTTTTGAAAATAAAGTTTGAGGACTAAAGAAAGAAGTGTACTATCTTGACTACTTCTACATCTTTCTCCTCCAGCACTCACAAGTTAGTAGCACAATTAGCAACCACAGAATCTAAAAAAAAAATAAAATCAAAGGTAATGTATAAGATACATCTTTTTTTTTTCAAAGCAGGAAGGGATAATTTTGATGTGGCTGTCACTCATTTTGTATTCTAATTTGTAGCTGTTCTGAATTCACTCACAGATCCTTATATTCAGGTCCTAAGTCATGAATTTACTTGTTACAATATATTTGAAAATATTTTTGTTTATATTTCCTAAATAAGTGCTAGAGTATCTGAAAAGTGATTCATAGAATACCTTAGGTTGGAAGGGACCTCTAAAAGTCATCTTGTTCAGCCCCCCTGCAGTAACTCCCCTTCAAGTACTGGATGGCTGCTTGTAAGGTCTCCCCAGAGCCTTCTCCTCTCCAGGCTGAACAAACCCAACTCACTCAGCCTGTCCTCATAGAAGAGGTGCTCCAACCCTCTGAACCTGCTCCATCAGGTCCATGTCCTTCCTGTGTTGAAGACTCCAGAGCTCCATGCAGTACTGCAGGTGAGGTCTCACCAGAGCAGAGTAGAGGGGCAAAATCACCTGTCTCGATCTGCTGGCCACACTTCTTTTGATGTAGCCCAGGATGCATCAATTTTTGTCTCTAATAGAAATCCTATTAACATTCAAATCAGAAAGAAAACCTACTCACAGTCTTAATAGGCACATATAAAATCAACATAATTGGCCTTTAAAAATTAAAACACTGGCCACAATTAAGCAGAAAAGGGAGATGAATCTAAGAGCGATGTCTGATTTTGGTGAGAATTTACAAATATCCTCATCCAGTTATAAGTCACATTGAGAAAAATGATTCAGGTAACTTGAAAGCAAATTGAATAAAGGTCATATCATAGCAAAAATGTGTATTTCTTTGCTTACAGGGTGGGATAAAATGTACTAGTGTTCATGTAAGTGTTATGTTGAAATATTCATCTATTTATGAAGCTAAGCTTTGGGGACTGTTAGAAAGTTTTTATGTCTGCTTCAAGATTTTATCCAGATGAAGAATAAACACTGAACATGTCTCCAAAGAAGGGAGAATGATATGCCCTGAAAGGAACGTAGTGTCTGACATTAGGTAATGAAAAAGTATTTTCACTATAAAACCTTCTTTCTTAACATTAATTAAAAGACAACACGGTGACAAATGCCCCAGTTACAATATTTAAATTAGTATGTCTATATCCTACCTCATGCTGGGTTGCACTTTGTAACTCTAAACTGTGCCTTACATTTTTGTCAAACATGACAATAAGAAGTTCTAAAATGCGCTCTTGCATGTAAACTTCAAAAGCCTTTTAGCAATGTACCTAGTCAAAAGCAAATAAACACTGGCAAAGCGAAAGACTACCAAGTTTCCACAATTTTAGAAGCACTTAATGTTCAACGCAAGAATCTAGCCTTAGATCTTCAGTCTTCTACTGTCATCTTCAAGTGTTTCTTAACTCATCTAAGCAATAGAGATGCAATGGAAGAGCAACCCATAGTTATAAATTTACAGGAAGTAAATGATGGAACATTTGTGATTGCTTACTAGGGTAAGCATAGAAACTTGAACACTGAATATTCCCATTAAAAAAATGGATCTGATTGACAAGACAACTGACAACTCTACTGATGAGAATTTAGTAGATTGTTGAATAAGCAAGGTGACTATCTATATTGAGAAGCTGGTTATGACTGCCTTTTTATGGATAAAATAGTAAAAATCAACTAGTATTTAGGTTCTGTTGGTGATTGACGGTTGAGCTTGATCAGATGAGGAGCTCACACCACTGGAATAATTTTCTTCAAAGAGGACTTAAATTGCTAGTTCATAAAATATATTTTATATTTTTTAATGAAAAATAATTTTGATCAGTAGTTTTCAAGTCAGCTGAAGGTTTTAAGGATGAATGTAACCTTTTTCCCAGTTTTTCTGTATCTTCTCATTATAGTAACCATGTATAAAGAAAAGATCGTAAGAAAAACTCAAGCTGCAGATTTCTTCACAGATATTCACATTATAGATAAAACATAGCAAAAAGAGGGAATCTAAGAGTACAATGTCATATACTTAGTAAATCCTGAGAAGATACTGTAAAGTGCAGTAGTCTTTCATGGTTTAATGTCAACTTTTTACCTTCTTCGCTGATAAGGGAATGAAAATATACAGATTTTGTGACAGGCTGACATATTTTGACAGGATTTATTTACCAGTGCTTTTGTGTTCCTGAGGAGCTTCATAAATATAGGATTTGAATATACGTTGTGATAGTGTCTAGACCACTTGGTTCATGATGTTTGATAGGCAGAACTTTTTCTAGATTTTTCATCCTGACTTTGCTGCATCTATATCACTAAGGAGTCTTCTAATTTTTATCTGGCTTGATGGTGGGTTTTGAGGAAAACACATACTGCTTTAGAATCTTAGCCCAGCTCCTATCTCTTGCAGAGAGCTCTGATTTCCTTAGGCAGAGTGGTCATATACAGCTGATTTCTAATTTGTTTTTCAGGCTAGGATATCTTTCAGGGATATTGATCTTAAAATTGTTGACATTAGCTATTATTCATTCTTAACATGAAAGAAAACATTCATCTACTTCTTTACCTTCAGTGGTGTTTGGGGGTGTGGGTGGAAGGTGGGGAGAGAGAGCAAGAGAAGGAGGGAGGCAGGGGGGAGAGTGAGAGAAGTTGGTATTCAGCTAATCTCCCCAAAATCACAATAGTCTGAGGAGGGAGCCTCTAAGAGGATGGAAGAGCAAACGAGTTCTCTTTAACTGCTGAAGAGTGGAGAAATAACAATGTACCTTGTACTATTTGATCAGATCATTGGGCAACTCTTTTGGAGATTTAATCCTGAGTCTCAACGTCATATAATCTGATATACAACTAAATAAATATTATTGTTTCATCAGTTTCTAGTGACTGGCTTTCATGTCTTCAAAGACATGAAGACTGATGATGAATATTGCTTACCAGATAAGCTATCAAACAGGGAAGGAAAGGAGTAAATATGCACTTATATGCAGAGATTCACTTTTATGATGGCTGATTTTCATCCAACTTCAAGATCTGCTACCATGACTTTTTTCCCTTTGTTTTGGTTTGGTTTCCTTGCTTTTTGTCATGCATTTCCAATATATTATGAGGTGTTATACTGTTAGAATTAAAGAGTAATATAAGGTAGGTGATAATATATACACAGGCACATATCCTTAATAGCTGTTTCTGTGGCTGATACTAAATCAACTAGTAATACGTGAAAGTGTTTCAGGATGCAGTTAGTAAAATACTCATACAATTAGGACTCCCTAATGGTCACTTCATATACTTCTATATCACAAGTCTGTGTACTTACTTGTAACAAACTGTATAAAATTCTAGGTGTTGAATTATCTAAAGCAATTAGTGTTTTGTGTTGTTTTTCATGCAGTACCTAGAACACATAATTTCTTAAAATATATTTGGGTCCTTTGATACAAAATACCAAATACCAATGTCAAATTAAATATAGTAAAACAAGAGTTAAGTCTGCTTAGGGTCAGAGGGGCATAGTGATTTATTTCTTATATATTACACTGTTTTCTTTGTTAAATGCCAGAAACATAAATTTACCACAGGATTAGGCTTACCATTTACTTCATCCTCAATTAAATATTTTTCTCATACAATACTGTTGTTCTCTTTACCTGTTAAATTTCTCTTTTTTTTTTTTTTTTTTTTTTTTTGAGGCACAGAAAAAAGTTCCAATATTCTCAACCTACAATCAGCAATACACAATCAAGTTACTAAGGAAAGAAAACAGTATTCATTTAATTTTGTAGCTGATAAGATCTTTTCTTGCCCGGAACCTTGCCTCCTCTTTTACAATTCTTTCATCTGTAAATGAACTCATTTATACTTTGATGGTACAAAAGCCATCATTTACATAACAAGGAAAAGCAGGTAAATTTCAGCAGTACCCCACCTACTGTAAAGTATTAATAATATGCTTCAGCAGTCCTAATTACTTTGGTGACCTTCTTAATTTAACAGGTTTGACTTTCCCCATTTGTAATTTTGCAGCAATAATTGGATAACTAGGCAATGCATGTACCTAAACAAATTAGGGCTTTTTTAATAAAACTTGATCATTCACGGTTCATTAGACAAAAAGCTGCATTTTAATATTAATTGCAATCATTCCTGCTGAATGTCACTCAGAATTAAATATCATGCTTTATTTTTTATGTTAAGTTTATTCAGAACAGTAAAGAGCTGTATACAAGTTAATACTGAAATATATTAAAATTGTAAATATAAATGTATTTGTATTTATACTTGTCCCCATATCTATTTTTTGACCTCACTGAGAAATGCCTGTTCATTTTAGAGGTAGGGAATATGTTAGTTTAACATTAATTTTCTTTTTAGTCAATTCTGCAGTAATTTTGACTTGTAATTGCATCACAGAAAATAATAGTTGCAAACAATATACTGTCCTTAGCTATGAATAAGAAGGTCTAAAAAGTTACGATTGAATAATGAATTAATGTGTCAAACATATTTATGAAGGTGGAATTTTTAAATGTATTTCAAATACTATGGCCCTGTTCCCACTGATATAACTGGAAAAATGCATCACTTCAACAACAGAAACACCAAAGTTCCTGTCCTTAGTACTCGTTTAAGAACTTGTTTTCTATCAGGTATTTTATTAATTTACACCTATCATACAGGACCAGTTTTAATGTTCATTACAGGCTTATTCCCAAGATTTAAACTTCTCTGAGATGATACAAAGTTCACGTTGTGTTAAAAATGTTAATATTAAAGTAAGAATGGATAAATGTGGAGAAACACCACTCTGACAGGAGTAATATTTTTCACCATAAATCTCACAGTCTTCTCTTATTCAGTAGGTAGATTTTATGAAATTTTTGCTCATTATCTGAATATATTTTTATAACAGCAATGAGTTGTATTAGTTTATGGATATTTTGAGCACTTTTTAAACTTTTCAATATCTCTAAACAAAGCATGAGTAAAAAAATCCCATGCAGCCTATTTTTCTTCAAAAATAAATAAATAAATAAATAAATAAGCATCGCCTGCCAACTTACTCTTGAGAAGTTTCCAGTATATATTTTTCCTAACTTTTCTGTGAGCATTCATATTCATGAAGACAAAGGGTCAGTTGCATATATGACTTAACCACAGGACATTTTTATCCCAGATCCAGATCTAATTGAGGCAGATGAAATGTGAGCATATCTTGCTTATCCCTGACCTACAATTACTGTCTGTTCTAAAAGCGAGAATTAGTTTGGTCACCCTGCTGTCAGCCCAGGGCATCTTCTGACAAGAAATTTCTAATACACTGAACAGCACTTTACATTAAGTGGTACTAATTACTGTGGCTGGGTAATCAGTTTGACCAGAAGTTGGAAGCATAATACAGATTATTTGAGGATTCCAGTT
This sequence comes from Actenoides lindsayi, assembly GCA_025331215.1. NCBI lineage: Eukaryota > Metazoa > Chordata > Aves > Coraciiformes > Alcedinidae > Actenoides > Actenoides lindsayi. The sequence continues at coordinate 34,359 of WTSP01024629.1, read as the reverse complement.
GGAACTGCTGACATAATTACTACTGTTTATTTTCATATTTATTAATTCCATAAGAATGGAAATTCTAAAAGACCAAATATTATCCAGTATATATCTGTGTATTTAGTTATAATAAACAGTACATTTTAGTTCGTATTTATTACAAGAAAGGCAGAATTTAAAATCATTTAATAAATAAGGACTAGGAAAAGTTTAGAGAAAAAAGCCTAAGGATGTTTCTGCTCCCCCAAACTCTGTTCTTCCTGAAACATTGCATCGTTGGATGGAAACAAAAGATATCCTTGCAGGAGTGGGAAGAAGACAAGTTCACATTTAATTTTTACCTCTAACTTACCATTTAGCAGTTATGTATATTTGTGTTGTGATTAATTCTCCACATATATAAAAGGGATGGTAGTACATGACTTCACAGGATGTTATGTTAATAAGTTTTTAAAGCATCCTGACTCTGAAGATAGAATCATTTACTCTTAACCAATGTTAGTAGTATTGCTACATTAATACTGTATGCCTTGGGTGGGGGGGAAATTTGGAAAAAATCAAGTTTCTCTACATTTGTTGCCCCTGGAGTATTTATCATTTCTCTACTGCTTCTACTCTGTTCACATTCTAACCCAAATTTCCAGGTGCCAATATACTGTGGAGGAGAGTTTTGAAACATGAGAGGCTATTCTTCTTGGGAGGCCCTAAAGTAGGTTTTCAGGAAATGTATGAATTTGAAGGCATGTAAAAGTATGCGGCTTTTTTTTTTGTACCGGGTTCTAATACTTCTGGGGAAGATTTTACAGCATTTATGGAAAAAACCAGTCAGTGAAAAAAAGCCCCTTGTAGCTGTTGGAACATAAGTGCATAGTTATTTAAAATGGCTTTTATGGTACTCTTCCTTTCCTTACACGGCTGGACTCTATACAGATAAAGCACCTGTAAGTATAGCATAGTTTTCCCCATTTTTCAGGGGTGTGTGCTTTCTGCACTTTATTTGTCTTCTTTCCTTTCCTCTCTCTTTTAACTAACTTCCATGTGGTGGTTTTGTGGTTTCTCTCTCACTTTTTTTTGTTTGTTTGTTTTTGTTTGGTTTTGGTTTTGTTTTGTATTTCTGTTTCTCTATGAAAATTAGATCTCACAGTGTAATTCTGCCACTGATTCCCCTCTAAGTAACCTATTACAATGCAAATTAACAGCAGATTTGAATTCAAAATTATAATTTCCATGGGATTCATCTGACAAATGCAGATTATTCCAATGTCTCTGCCTGAGACACTCTAAGCTGTCTTTACAGACTGAAATAAGCATTTCTACAACATTATTAATTTTATCCCAAGATAACCATGTACAATGGATCAGGTGCCTTCTACCCTAAAAGAAAAAAATTCCAGCTTGGGAAAGAGGAACTTGGGAAAGCAACTTAGCTACATTAATACTATGAAACAGAAAATCAAAAATTCTGTTCTGTGAAAATGAGATATACTCTGCCTTTGACTGGGTAGCACAAAAATCAAGCATTTCTAAGTTTCTAGCTGTGTTGTACATATGAATCTGAAATTTTGTTGAATATTGAATAAGAACTCTTTTTTTTTCTTAAGAGAATAACATATCTAGTGATACAAGTTTACTATGCTCACTTCTAAAATAAACAAAATTGTTGTCTCATTTATTTTTATTTTCTTTTGTAAAAAATGCTCATCATTGAAAAATTTGGAACTCAGTTCAATTTCCTAAAAATATTAAATCAATTTTATTTCAGCTGACATACTTTAGCATACCACTTAGCCTCTGGAAGGAAAAAACTATTTCTTTTCATGATGCAAGTGGTTATTTTGAACAAAATTCAGTTCATTAAAAGGCAGATATCTATAATAGTGTAGATAAATCTGCATTAGAACCACCTAAAAACAGATGATGGGATTACATTCTTCCTAGAGATGCAATAAAAATGTCTAATGTGTCTGAATTGGGTCATAGAGGGAAATTAGAAATCTAAATCTGAAATTATGTACTCAAAGATTCCTGGTTTGACTACTATTTCAGTTTAGAGTTTCCTGAATCTTTTTAATTACTCAAATCTCTGCTTTAAAGTTTCACTAGTATCTGAAGTTCTGTTTATAGGTACAGAGGTCTCTTGACAGTGTTGAGCAGCTAAACCTATATCCATCCAGGTTCATAAAATATTGCTTTCCTTAGGAGTCTGGTGCAGAGAGTTAAAAAAAAAAAAAATCATAAGAACTAAATCCTCCACAAAATACAGACACATAAAATATGAGATTCTTTTTTAAAATAGTGCCATATGTGAAATTCTCCCTGCTTAAGATAGTAATCAAATTATTATAGCATGTGTCCAGTGCCACTCAAAAATTTATTTTGAAATAAATTCAAAAGCTTATCTTTCACTCATAGAAAGGAGCAGTAATCGAATGAACATTACATTAAAAGCTCTTTAGGAAGGGAGAGTGAGAATAAGGTGCAAGGGAGAGAGATGGTTTGTATGCAAATACACAAGGTCATATGCTTCAGAGAACACATAGTACTCAGATACTATAATAATGCAAGACATGTACAGACCTGATATTTTCAAATCCAATGCATACAGGCTCCAAACCTATCACATACATATAATGGCAGTGGATGGTCTATTAAAACATAAAGTCTATTCCATCTACTTTTTCTCAGGTAAAATAAATCCTTCTATATCTCCCTGCCATTTTTTTTTTTTTTTCTGAACTGTTTCACATATCTTCAAAACTAGTGGTTCTACAGCTTTCCCAACTAGCCTTATCTTCTCCTACTTTTGGATCTAGAAAGATCTGAATTTTTTTATTGTTTTGCTTTGTTTTCATCTAGCCTGAAACTTGCTTTATGCAAAGTGTGTAGATTTCCTGTTTCTTTGGTAGTCATAAAGAAGAGTTTACCACTATGTGTTCACAATAAACTTCTACAAATTAGAAATTTTTTATTACTTCTTTACTCTTCTCTTTTCTAGAATGGGAAATTAAACAAAAAAAAAAAAAAACCCAAAACAAAACAAACAAGTTGTCTATTTCAACTTAATAATTAGTTAACTTCAAAAAAAAAAAATTAAATTCTTTGATTTTTTTTTTAAGAATGTCTTTCAGTAAAAAAATCATTAATATATCTTGGGGAGGGAAAAAGAAAATAATGAGAAAAAAGGAGAGAAACCAACATTTTAAGTACTATTTAGGTATGCTACTTCTAAGTATTTCCATTATATGAAAAGAAATCTACAACTGACCTGAACTCTGACACACCTTTTTCAAGTACCATGGAAATATATATTTCAGGAACTATAAAAATAACAAATTTTATCCACAGTATGACACTTGAGATGAGTGGCAAATTGTATCACTATGACTCAAGATGCTAAACAGACCTTTCTAACAATTAAATGTCACCTTATTCCTGACAAAATCTAGTGAAGAAGTACTAACTTATAGTTCATTTACATAGAGAAGGCTAAGAAATTACAGTAGAACAATTTTAGTGTTAACTGAACTCTGAGAAAACACAAAGTGTGTTTTGAATTTGCTCATTTAAAGGCTAGGATTTAATTTAAGTTAATTGCCTAGCTAAAAAGACACAGAGTAGAAATCAGCCTAAGAAGGCAATTTAATTTTGTCTAATTTTCAGTTTTATGTTAAAGGTTCTATTATTATATTTACATTATCTCTCCATAGACATCTCAGGCTCAATTCAGTTGTTTGAATGCAGGATATTTAAGTCATTCTGGAAATTTTAGATTCCTACTCAACCTCCAAAATACCGGTCCAAGAAGGATGCCTATTCTCTGTCATGTAATTTACCTGTATCACCATGTTTTGGCTTCTCTGAAGTATCTCAAATGCCTGTTTGAATGACTGGATCTAATACTTAGTTTGAAGCAGAACTGCATCACTAATGACTGGACAGACTGGTGGTAAAACAACTCTTGGGGTATGGGAAACCACCTGATCTCCTTTCTTTCATTAGAATAAAGTGGGAACAATCAAAAATAAAACAGACTTCCCCAATGAATGCTATTTAGAAGTCAGAATTTACTCAAATTTAACTAAACAATACTTACACTTTGTGTTTTTCCTCTTAGTATTCACAAAATGAAAACCTGACACCATTCTACATTTATCTTAAAATGCATTTGAATGTTGACAGTACCCTTTATATTATACATATTATAATGTAAATAAGAAATCTTGATGGTATGTTTACAAAGGGAAACTTGATACTGAAAAACAGAATACTTCCAAGTGAGAAAGGAGAAGACGTTTCAGGCGTACCTAAATATATGAATTTCTGGTCCTTTGTACTTATTTGACATTTCTAAGATTTTTAGTCTACAAATATTTGAAGTATTTCCTGTAATTAAATATATATATACATTTATGTTATAGCCAAACAAATACAATCAAAAGCAGTTTAAACATAAAGTGAGAGAAATAAAGTGATGAATGAAACTTATCCTATCAATTTTAGAAAATATTGTATTACTTTGTTAGTCAAATGTGGTCATCACATTTTCATGGCAAAATCACATTCACATCAGGCTAGCCACACAAATAGAAAGGAATATGACCATAATAAAATGACGAGAGACCTGCCAACATGCCTACGTCTGGAAATTGCTGTTCCTTTCTAAGGAACAGAGCATTTTGACAAATACAATGGCACTTGACAGATGTGCTGTGGCCTAAGGATAATTAAAGTTGTTTTTGCTTTCTCACCTCAAAACTTGTTTGTCTGTCATTTTCAGTGTCCAGCCATGCAAGCTGGTAAGTGCTTTCTGCAAGGCCACAAAATGCCTCAACTTCACAGTACACTCTCAGAAAGTACTCAGAAGCTAAAGCCATGTGATTCAGAGCTTAGCTCCTTCATATAGAATGTCTGCTAAAGCAGAGGAGGAATGTTGTGGCAGATACTGCTATTCCATGACCATACACAAATGTGTCCCTGCAAATCTTTCAAAAAGAACTGGTAAGTAAATATTATACATGTCAACAGATCCGCTTATTAGAACTCCAGAAGATTCTGTGATCATTGTAATTTATTTAAAAAAAAAAAGTATTTATATACATACATTAAATTATCATTTATGACACTGAAATGTAAGCTGTCAAGAATTTTTAATCTTTGAGTGTTCAAGACAGAATATACAAAATGTTCCTTATTTAATCTCAAGCAGAAATTAAGGTGATATTCTTATGTAACTACATTTAAAGTATTTTTTACAATACTGAGTGAAGAAAAATTATATAACTGATCTAACTTTGTTCCTATGGAAACAGACAAGAATTTCTTAACCATTGTTGAAAACAGACTTAGACTAAAACACATATCACATGTCGTTTTAAACAAAGATTCACCTTATCCATTGGGAAAAAAATCAACAATTTAGTAAATAATCAACCCACCAAAATTATTCATGTGTGAAATAAGTTTCTTAGAGGTACAGTTATCTTTGTTAGGTTTATCACTGAAAAAAAGGAATTAAAAAGGAATTCAGAAAAATGTGGACACCAGCATAATGTTTTAACTTTATTAATATAAACTAAACAATGTTTTATTGAGTAGAGGTTACAGTGTCAGTATTTACATAGCAAGAGTGTGTCTTTGAATCAACTAGTAATCAGGGAAGATGATAATCAGTTTCATTTCTTTGTATTTTGCTATAATGGTAGGAAAGTGATTATGTAACAAAAATCTTCAGGCAAAAACTGTCTACTTCAGCATCAACCTTAACTTAAGATCATTTACTTACAATCTTGTTTTCCAAAGGCTAAAGCTCCTAGGCCATTATTAAGTTTGCCTATGTCCTTGTCAATCTCACATTTGATCTCACAATGCAAATCTGCTTGGCACACTTTTAGCAAAGCTCTGAACTCACACATCGTAATTGAGGAATATGATTCACCAATAGCTGTTACCGTCCTAATAGGAGACCATGTAAAACAATGAAAATCAGGATTTTTTTCTGAAAAGAATAAGTAAGTTTGTTCTTAAACATGAATAATAAGGAAAGAAATATGGACAACATGGTTTTATTGTCTTTTCATTACCCAATGTATGAGTGCAGGTGTCAAGGTTTCAACAGTGGGGGTGCTGCAGGAGCAACCTCTGAGATAAGAGGATGGGGCTGCCCTGTGCTGGACAATGTTCCAGCCAGCAGTAGTCTCTGTGTTGTACATTGTAGATGAGGTTAAACATAGAAACAACCACAAAGAAGGGACTTCTATATTACTCTCTCTCGCCCAGTAAATAATCAGAGGGTAAATTTAAAAAAAACCCAACCCAACAAAAACCACACTCCTCCGTATCTATTTCAGTAGAGACAGAAAATATGCTAACTTTTTTTATTAAGTACTGTTTCAGGACTTATAAAAAATAGCTCTTCATATTCTATTAACATTCATTGTTTCCCCCCTCTTTATTTGAAATACAGTACGTACACGTATATATGTGTACATATAGCTTTACAGCTTTGTAAAAGTGTAGACTTTCATACAATCAAGATAAAATATAAAGTCAGGGAACACACACTGATTTGTTTTTAAATCTTAATTATACACACAAGTAATATTTTCTTATGTCCTCATGGATGTCATGGCAAATATCTTGGCAGAATCTTAGATTTTGTAGCATCTCCTTAGAGTTGTACCTTAGAGGCACAATTAGTAAGGTTTCAGAATTTTTTGAAACTTAAAAAACTTTATTTCTCTAAGAATGACTCAGACTTGATATTCTAAGCTAGTTACACATTATTCATCTGCACACCTTATTATATTTCTTAAACTTCCTTCTGTTTCAGAGGTCACTTATAGGTGAATTAAATTCATTGGTTCTACAGCTAATGTACATAGCACAGATTGCTTAATTTAATGAGCTTTCACTTTCATAATACTAGATAATCAGTAGAGAAGTAACTATGACTTTGAGCTACACCATATTTACCTTAATTCTTAATTAAAAGAGCCATTAATTCAGTCATGTTACATTATAGAAAAAAAATAAAGTCCACTGCTTTTACATACTAACATCAAATGTTGAATACTTCATATGTGATGTGATTAAATAGGTATTGTAACAATCTTTTCCAATAAAAGTGTAACTGACTTGACCATACATTTTCACTTAATTTAAGCATACAGAAATTGTAGTACCCCCTGATGACTTTCTCATTCACCTTGAAAAAAGCGGGGCAATATGATCCTCAAACAAGAATTTTAAGGAGAACATCATTCCAATGAGGCCTACATAACAACAACCATGCAAAAGTGCTTGCAGAACTATGAGAGACTTCAGAACTTGAATAATATGATTTTCAGTTTATTTACTAGGCTAAAGAGAGGGTTGAAACAGCTTTAACAGGGAAACAAGCCGATGTCATTGCTTAAAATGACTTCACTAACAAAATATCATTGTTCATAACCAACTATTTTTAGCAGTCAAATTTCATTACATTCCTTTCTAGATTTAAGTTAAGAACTGGTTATCTAACTTAAATCTAATAGTATTTGTAAGTACTGAGTGGAATCTTGAGACATGAGTAAAACTAGTTCTTGCTTCTACTCCCTCTGATATCAGCCAGTGTAGAATAAAAATGCTCATTGTAATTCAAATAGCCCAGAATATAAAACAATGAAAATGAAACAAAATTATTCCTTCATGTGTTTTACATGCATTTTCAGGTTATAAGCTGTGAACAGTAACTGTGTATACAGCATAGAGCATCCTCTAACTAAACTTCACAGGTCTGTTCTAGCTATATTTAAAAAAACCCAAAATACTTTCTCCTATTACAGTGACTGTAATGTTTTTTGCTAGATTTGGTAATATTCTCCGAAGTAATATCATATCTACTGCAATTTGAGTGTATTATTTCTTTAACTGCTAAGCACATGAAAGCTATGTGAGTTTTACAGTTCATTGTACACAATAATTTAAGTTTAGTGGAAAACATAGGTAGATTTTATAAGTGCTTTTCGAACTGCAGAAAAATACACCATTTATTATGAAGCATTTTAAATTAAGTATTAGGCAGTGTATAAAATCTCTCTAGCTTACAGATCTGTAAACCATGATCCACTTAAGTGTCACAGAGTATTATTTGTGTTTCTATGCCACGTAGTAGTGTAACTGGTGTCAGTAAACATATCCAAATCACAAGTGTATTTGTTTTACTGTTATCTTAATTTTGATCTAAAAAAAAAGGATATAACTGATAGAAGCAATGCACTGCTGTGTTGAAAGAAGTAGATCTGAAGAAAGACCAAGCATGAGGACACTATTTTTCCCTAAAAATATGTGGGTATTAAGAATGTCAAAATAATGCATAATGTGGCTTTTCTATGGCTATTGTAAGTCTTTTGGTTAAGCAAGAAAAAAATATTTTTTCTGTACAGATTTTTTTTGGTAGGTACAACTATGACACTTTTGCCAGTAGAATATTTTGGAAGTCATGTAATTCTGGCCTTCTCTTTAGTTTTGTTTTGTTATTTTTGAGACAGGCGTTTCACGTTATCCCTGACACAAATGATCAGTTTTCATATTGTTTCATATCAAAGAACTTTATGAAAATCTGGTTTACATTTTTTTCTTTTCATTTCATTAAAAAAAGAGCATGTGACTGTAGAGAAGTAATAATGCTCATCTTCTCAAGCACACATGTGCATGCTATCTTTTTCTTTATTTATTTCTTTGGTCCTTTTTATCTTCAGATATATTACCACTAAAAATAATAAGAAAATTAGGATGCTGTGCTGCAAATAAATCAACACAAATACTGTTCTGTATTTAAAGAGAATGTCTAGCCTTTCAAGTATTTTTGATCCTTGTTCTTTGTTTGGTTTTTCCTTTTTCAATAAACTTGAAAGAATTCCTTATGAAACTATTGATTCTCATCTTTCACTTAGTGATCAGGGGTTTTGTCATTAATTCTTCTTAACACAGAGCCTCAGATATAGTCTTTCATCTATATGGGTATTATTTCATTAATTGTTTTTTTCTTAATATTCTGCTGATAATGATTTTAAACTACAATTCCTGGCCATGGCTTTTGTCAAATTTTCACTTTTGGGGTGCAGTTGATAATAACTTCTTTGAAAGTGTGTCTTTTAACTGCATGCAATTCTCCATTTTCTAGATCCAGACAATCTTGGTTTATCCTTCACCTGGTATCTTCCTCTACCTTACTTCTGGTTGCACATGCTTTATGTCTGAAGTTTACACTTTTATGAAAGTTACATACAAGACATCTTGCCTACCTAGAGTCTGTAGAATTTAACTTATTTATGCTCTTTCTGTATTTAGTTAATTTGATTATCTCCTTTACTTTTTAGGCCACTTTTTGGGCTGCCTCAGTAGTCATCATAAACTTGTGATTAAGTATTTAAAACAATAGGGATTAAAAGAATAATGCAATCTTCTCTTACAAACTCCCTTGTCTTCTGCTTCCCATTTAATGATCTGTTTGGATTATGGTTATTAATTAAATGAGCAAAGTCAAAAATTTGTAAAAATGTTCTTTTTTTCAATCTGATTGTCAAAATTATTTTGTTACTGACTCCACCATTTTGCAGGTGCGTTTTTCTTTTGGAAAGCCTGCATCTGATATGAACAATTTCTCATCCGTGTTTATGTTTCTATTCTATTTCTACTTTTTCTTCTCTTTTCTCATTATCTAAAAGCCTTTAGGGACATAAAAGTAAAAATATTTATTTCCCTGCATTTTACAGAGCTGAAATTTTTCAGAGAAGCCTTAGATTCCTAATTATTCTTAAACTGCTTCTGTGAAAAACTTATTCTGCTAGACATATACTATTAACAATGAATCATTTGGACATGAGGTTAGTTGTCCTCTTAGATGTTGGAAGGCATGCCTTGGAGGGCAGATCCAATGTATGTAAGGCATGCACTAGTAGCTTTGTCTATCTCTTATGGCATATTGATACATGTATGAGATCTTACAGAAAAATTCCTTATCGTCTTGCAGTCATCTGGAAAAAGCAAAACAATTTTACAGCTTAAATGCACCGTTTTCCTTAGTGTTAGTCTGTTTAATCCAGCTCTTCCTTTTATGTTAAACTTCTGCTGACAATGATCTAAATCTTGCAGCTGAGTTGAATTGAAAAAGTTCTATCGGCTATTTAAACTTAGGATGAAAGAATTGTGTGAAACTGGGACTAGACTAGAAAACAGAGAGGCTGTCTGGGAGAAGAAAGATATCAAAATACAAATAAAGATTACTCTTAAACAGATCACCTTCTGATAGACATTAGAGGAAACTACAAGCAATGGGTTTATATGCATGTACGAAATATTTTCAAAGTTCACAAAACTCCTTTGAAGTGTAGGAAGGAAATTAAATAGCTATCCCTTATCACTGAAACCTGAGCTACATTTAAATATTGGATAGATGATAAACTGTACAAAAAGGTTGGAGAATAATAAAGATTACACAAAGGTAATTGTATGTAAGAAATATTGTTACCTGTACAGAGGAAAAAAAATAATATATGAGATCTAAAAGTGTAAAGAGAACTGAAACACTGAAAATGAGAGGGCAGGAAGGCAGTCTATCAAGGCAGCATAAACTAAATAGAAAAGAAGAAAAGCTTTCAGTGGCAGGAGATGGGTCATCCTGCCCTCTTGGAACACATATGTAAATAAGCACCTATTAAATGAAAACATCTGAACTTAGATCAGGAGCAGGAGGTGAAAACTGGGCTTCTGAAAGAGCGACAGCTTTCTGAGTGGCTTTATTTTCACACTTCTCTCAATAAAAATGAAATGTTGCATGTAAGATGAAAAAGAGACGGCTTTATTTTACAGACAGAGATCCCCTCCTTTGATCTCATCAAAGGATGAGATACAGGATATAAAGTCTAAAGTGACAGATGTGATCATCATACAAAAGGAAGGTATCAAAGGCTTAATTACTATCTTTGCATATATATAAGGCTGATGTAAGTACATATCCAACACAAAATGTGAAAATAACCATTTTAACTTTTTGAATAAGGAAGTGTCTATTTGTCTTATAACTTGTAGATTGGGATTTATTGGAAAATTGAGAAATAACTATCAAACTGAAGACTACTAATCTCTGACTTTTAAAAGCTCTGAAAATCAGGCAATGGAGAAACTGCAGATTTGGAATTCACAAAAAAAAAAAAAAAAAAAAAAACCACACACAAAAAAACCAGCAGCCACTGCTTTTTCAGAGAAAGGCTTGAGCAAAAAGAGACTGGATCTAAATGACCTTTGAAGGCACTTTAGAAAGCATTTCAATACAGAAACCTTTGCAGAATCAAAGCTGAGAAATAGACTAGGTTATAAAACTTTTATAAAAGATTCATTTGAAATACTGTAGGAGCAATTGCTAGCTCTAGGGAAACAACTTTAAAAGAAAGTTAAAAGCACTAATCTATTTCTTTTTATTCTATATACAAAACAATGCATTACTGAAGTTATTCCACGTGGAATACAAAGCAGTCTCTCTAATGGAAAAGTTAGACTAAGGTTTTATACTTCAATAAAGACTATAAACTTCCCACCTCCTCTTTTGTATAGAAGTGGGAAATAATGAATATTCATCTACCTTTTAAAGACGTGTAACTTAAGAGTTGCATTGAGCTCACAACTTTTTTAATGCCTTCTTTATGTGGAAAAATTTCTTACTGAACTCCTTCTGGACACCTAGAATGTTGTTCCTCCTTTTTACAGATGAACTGTTCTACAGCTGCCAAAATCTTTTTCCACCCTTTGGGGAAGAGTCTGTGAACTTCACCTCTCTTCCTGGTTCCCCAATTTTGTGATAATACTTGAGATACCTAACAAATGAAAAACCCTTTAGTTGAGGGAAAGACTATGCTTAGAGTTGATAGGTACTTATAAAAAAAACTCAGAACTCCCAAATTTTGTTATTCCTCCTGCCCCTCAAAGCATCTGTGTACCTCTCTGATTTACTGAGAGCGAGAATTAATATACTTTGAAGTTTCCTGATCTTATGAGGATGTTTTTATTTAAACAATAAAATTGCGCATAGCAGTAAAGTAGAATTAAAATTCAAACCCTAAAACGCAGTGAAAGGTCTGCAAAAAGGAAACCAGATATATTTATTTATTTTTAATCCATTTGAGCTTACTGCAAATTAATTTAAATCATCTTTCTCTGAACATCTTAGCTCCTTCTTACTGCCCTTGAATAGAGTTCCTCTGATCAGACTGAAATTTGCTTTCCTCAAGTACCAGGTAAGAATTTGTATTTGATAAATCATATTCTTTCTCATGTTCTGGGTCCAACCTTGAATCTTCATTTTAAACTGAACTGGTTTAGGCAGTGTGACTACCTTAGGATAAGACAGAAAAAGAAACTAGATTAAATGTAGTAAATACCATGAGCCCACAAAAGGTGTTCCTGGCTTTCAGGACAAATGGGTATTTCGGATAGAAGGTCATGACTGCACAGTGTATTGGGAAGTCAGACAGCAGACTGTACCACAAGGTGGACTACCAGTCAAGGGTAATAGCTCATCATCTCTACCAACATGCAGGCAAGTTTTATAAACTGGCACAAACATCAAGTCATGCAAAACAATAAGCTTGCCCCTGAAAGCATACTGTGACTGATCTTTAATGTGACTGTACTATGTCATTCAGTGTAATAGACTGTATCTGATAAGGGATGCATATGCTTCAAACTTTCCCTGATTCAAAGTAGGCAGCCAGTCCCTAGTATGTGCTCAAGACACAAATGCTCATGGTAATCTATCTTTACAGTTCCTATTTCTAGACAGCTGGAGTACATATCACCATCAAAATTTCTTCATTGTCAGAAACAGATGGAAGGAGTATACAGAATACTGAACACTTTCAGCGTTCATCACTGGACTAACCAGCCTGTGTCATGTCCCACTCAATCAGGGTGGGGGGGAATGAAGGGAGTGACTCAGGTTCAGTGATTCACTTGGGTCAAATAAAGGAGTCTTACACCATAGGTCAAAAAAAATGTTTCATTCTTAATCCCCTGAAATATAACAAGTACTAAAACTATATATGATGTACATAAAGGAAAGAGAAGGTAAAAAGAAGAGGAAGAGGGGAGAGAAGATAAGAGTGAAAGAGTAGGCAAAGTTCCAGATCACCACCCAGGGTTCCAGCAATATCTCACCTACTCCATTTCCTGGGGATCTTCTATGGTGGGTGCACACCTGCAGGTGTACTTGGGTTCTTTTTTATTTCCTGTTAAGAGGGGTGTTGCTTGATGGACCCCTCAATTTGTACAGGAAGCATAGAGAGATGGTGTTAATTTTCATAGGAAGAATACAGAGGTGGTAACCACTATTCCTCCCTTGCGCAAGAGGTGGAAGGATAGCATCAACCCTTCCCACCAATTGAGTCAGAGGTTGAGAGACGCTGTATTCTATTACCCTTTGCCTGGTAGGCAACAGACATGAAAACTTGGTAAGGTGACAAGGCAGTTTATCTTTCAATGCACTTCTCTCCTGCCTTAGCTGGCATGTTTTGTCCCCTGTACTAACCGCAAGGCTGCTTGTCCTGTCAGATTGCTCTGGTCAGAATGTTCCTCACACAATGTTTGAGACATCAACTCATTTGGATCAGAGTCCGACAGCCTGCTATGCTCATGATTTAATATCTCCTCAAAAATGTCTTTTCTAAGGACACTTCTTTCTAACAGAACAATGTATACTACAACAATTAGTTTGCCATTTAATTATCATTTTAAGAGATGCTGATCTTTACACACCCTTCAACTCCCCACTGCTGCCTCCTCAGAGCAGAATCCTATAGTTACCTGGTAAAAGGAGGGAAGACACTTCCAAAGAGGGAGATTTTGATGAGGACAGCACAAGCACTTCCCAAACAGTTGCTGCATTGATATTTTTCCATCCCAAATGGAAATTTCTACTCTCCTCAACTGAATTGATCAGTACCTCATGTCAAAGCACAATGATTTCATTGTGAGAAACTACTGATAGTTTTAACTGCCTTGCTGAAATTAAATAATATTTGTTTTCACAAGCAAAGCTATCAATTTACGTATAATTAATTCAATTTACATGAACATTCACCACCATTTGGTAAAGCATAGGGATATTGGATGACAGGAAATATTTTTTTCTTTTTGTCTGGCTTACTAAATGGGGAAAAAGTGCAGGGGTCAGAATTCAGACCTTGGAGACCAGTTATACAAAAAATAAAAGACGTTGTTCTTATGGCAGCTTAGATGTGAAATTTTCAGACACTAGGAAGAGCTCTTTCTGGGGACTCAGTGAGTGCATAAAATGGCATGCATAAACTCCTGCATATGGGAACATATATCCCATTCTCATTCTTTTTTTCCTCAATACAAGTGACTTCCAGAGGATGCTAAATTGCTGATATGAAGCCTCAGGATGTTTATCCAGAAGAATCAAAAAGAAAATGGAAGCACAGTAAGTTGTGTGGAGACATCATTTGCATAAACATCTATATAAAATATGTAGTCATGGAGATACTCATACTGACTCAACTCGGGACCTGTAAACAGCTAAGAGTAAATAGGTTCAGCCATCATTTTGTACCTGTAAAATTGGATTCAGATCTGGCTAGGGTTACAGATGAATTTCACATAAATGAATTTCAGAGAGCATTCATAGAGTATAATACTATGGAGAGATGCCCAGTAGTGTTTTGCATCATTCAGCACAAAACAGATACTGATGAAGGACAAAGGGGCATCTGCTGGCTTTATAGATATATACATTAATCTTAATACTCTACATAGCTGTCAAAGAAAATCTAAGCTATAGAGAACTCTGTCTTTCCAGACAGAATTGTAACTGCTTATTTGAATAAAATATGCAAAGATTCATATCATTGATCACATAAAAATCAGATACTGAATAAATGACTTTTTAATCAAATTCCATGTCTGTGTTTCCTCACCAAAATAGCCAGTCACAAATGCTTTATCCAATACACATGAAGGAGTTTATTGTGTTAGTGCTTCACCTTGTGCCTCAATATGGCCTAGAGAAGAAAATTTTCTTCACTAAAATCTCTTTAATGTCATTTATAAAAAAAGACATTCTTCATCTGTATTGAGAAAAAAAATAATTGTATATTACATACAGTTTAATAAGAGTAACAGGGTAGTTACAGGATATCTACATTCCCTCCTTCTTCTATAACCTAGGTTGTGTGTAAACAACAGCTGTACAGATATTCTTTGCAGTTTCTCAGCAATCCCACTATTTAATTCGTTAATTTTTTATGTCTCCAGTCTCTTCAATAAAAAAAACCCCAACAAACTACTGCTTATATAAAGAACAGCAGATTTTTATTTTTGTTTCATCAGGTAAAACTCAGGCAAGCATCATTGTTCCCAGATAGTTTAGAAATGTAATGTCCTGGTTTGAGTTAGAACAGGACAATTCTGTTTACAAATCAGTAATTTTACTTTTCAGCTCAGTTTCTTCTAACTAACTACACTGTCTGAAGTTAGCAGCATGCTTCTGCAGGCAGTGTCTGCTTCCAGCAGTGATAACACCCCATGTTTAGAGTTACTATCAAGGATTTGAATGCAGACCAAGGCCACTGCTGGATCTTTTGTATCACATTGGGGGGTGCAGAAAATAAAAGACCACACCTGCAGGGAGGAGAGAAGAGGACAGGACAGGTGACCCTAAACTGACCAACAAGGTATTCCATCCCATATACATCATGTTCAGTATAAAGCTGAGGGATCATGAGAGCCGAATTCCTTATTCAGTAGCTGGCATCTGAGGAGGACTCTGTCTGTTCTGCCTTCGATCCTGATATGTGTTTTCCTAAATCTAGTTCCAGAATCCAGATCCTAGATCTGGTTCCCATCTGCTGCTGAGTTTAGCCAGGGACTTTCCCAAGTGCCTGCTTCACAGCATTAGTGGTGTCAGTGATACAATTGCCTTCACAGGAGGGGTCAATACTGGTTTTGTATATATTTGTATATATTCCAGTTTATAATTATTTTCATTAAAGCTGTTCTATATTTCTTTTCCAATCAGTAAATATCTCTCCCTTATTCCATTTCCTTTGGGGAGGGAGGGGGGTTAACAGAGACCATCTGTTACAGATCCAGCAGACAGCCCTGACCCTAAACCTTGCCGTATAGCTTCTCTTTACAAGTGCTAATATGCCCATTGTCAGCATTGTAGCATATTTCCTGCTGTGGGAAACATAAAATGCTTACAGATTGAAAATTTCCGACCACTGATACTGGTGAAATCCAGCACAAAATGTATTATCCTCTTCCTTCTTCCTCCTGTAAGCCTTTAGCTCATTAATGAATAGCAATGAAGAACTGCGTTTAAATGCAACAGTGGAGCTATGATCTCAGCTATTAATTCTCATCAGCAGTGATTATACAATGCTAAGTATTGTCATTACAACATGATTTTGTGTTGTGAGGTCACAGAATAGACTGCAGAATATCTTTTAAAAATCGAAAGAATAAGACTACAAAAGAGACTGTTTTATTTCTTTTTAGTCATTTAGCACAGCAAAATAATTCCTAACACATAGAAATTAAAATAATTTTTTTAAAGAAATATGAAGAATTAGAGCACTAGACAATGGGAAGGAAATCACTGAAATAATCCCACAGTATTGTTGCAATAGTTATATGAGTTATATTAATTAACTCCCTTGAACAATAAGTTATAAATGACATACACATGTTTAATTTCTCCAAATGTTCTCTCTGGGGTCCCAAAATTCAATTTATTGTTTTCAGGTTTCTCTTGATCTGAGTAAACCTCAGTTCTGACTTTCCTCAGTCCTAATTATCTCTCCCTCAAAACCATAATCAGGATCGGTGTTTCTGAATGGGGACTTTTCATATCAGGTATCTAGCCCATAATCAAACCCATTCGCTTGTCTTATCAGACATTTGTTCAATACTTCCAAATAATTATATCCTTAATAAGTGCCCCACAAGTGCTCTCACAGATCCTCTGGTTTATAAGCCTATTTAACAAACACAATAAAGCTGAAAAAATAAGATTAATGTTTCATTGAAAAATCGTTATTTATAATGGTCTAAAAGAAATAAGTATATATATTAAATAGTGAATATCTATATGTCATTTTTTTATTAATCTTTTGTCAGTGTTCTTTCTGATTTTCTTGTGTCCTTTTCTTGAACCCATGATACCTTTAATTTTTATTGCAGAGAAATGGCTGTTCTAAGCAGTTCTGGTGTTTCTCCAATATCCACTCTTCTTTTTCGACTTTTCTTGATCAGACACAGAAGATTCTTTGACCTATCAAACCCATTTCCCCAAAGTGATAACAAGCTCTTTGTCTATTTTTTTTTTTTTTTTATTTTGAATAGAAGGTCACTAGTATTTAATGACCCTCTGCTTTTACACTTCAACTAGTGATATAGTACTGTTAGTTGATGACTTGCTTCTATAAAGGCAGGTCCCATGATCCCCTCCACTGGCCTTTTATTTTGTTCCTGTGCTGCTGTACTAGCACAGACAGTTACTTTGTCACCTGGTGAACTGTCAGGAAGCAGATTGAGATGGTGAAAATGAAAACATACTCCTCTGAAACCAAAGCACAAAATATGCCCCTCAACAGACACTACAAACTGCCTGCAACAGCAAGGGTCTAGTGAGTAACTGTAAGAAAAGAAAAAAAACAGGTTTGGTTTGGTGGTTTTCTTTTCCTGATGATGTGGGGTTAAATACTTGTCAAATTATAGTTTAACTATTCTGTATTTTAGGTTATTATGGAGGTTGCAAAATTATTTTTTTTTAATAAAAAATTAAAAAAAGAAGTCATAAAGTGCTATAAAATCAAATGATCTTCAGGAAAAAAAAGAAAGAGGCTTTATGGATTTATATTAATATTCTCATACAAATATATTCTAATCAACCAGATTAATTTGTGACTTTTTGTGACAACAAAACAGTTATTTTAACAAAAGGATAATTTCTATGCAAAAACTACAAACCAAATAATTTAAAAGTAGTCAATTTCTTTCAGGAAAAAAAAACCCAAACTTTTTTTTTAATTAAAATTTTATGAGGTCTTGAAAAAGAAATATTTAAAGTGTATTGAATTTGAACAGCCTTTGGGGTTTTTTTTCATTTACCAGAAGAAAAATGTGCACTAACTTTCTATGTATCGTTGTTTTTCTCTGAGTTTCAGAAGCACCAATGGAAATAACAAGGCACACAGAAAGACAGATATTTAAAAAAAAATATAGAGAATAATCTTGTGAATTGTAACATATTAAGAGAAGGACCTTTCAACATTTTGTTTAGCCTGCAAGACAAATGTCAATGATCACGGAGTAGTAAACTGAATATTAACTCACATTCACTATATTAGTTCGTAGAACAATGACAAGAAAAGCAGTAGGTCCTCAAAATGGAAGTAAACAGATTCCTAGCGCATGTAATATACCATATAAATCAGTGCAGATACTTATTTTGCAGTGATTTTTTTTTTGCATCTAACAAATGAAAAAAAAACAAAACAAACCAAACCACTAATGTGACAAAAAAAAAAAAAAATCATTTTGTACTTTATAGAAAAAAATGTATGCTTTCTGAAGTTAAGAAATACAAAGGACATGAAATATACTTACAGAATTTACAGAACTGTGATGTTTTGAAATCTCCACCTGTGGTTATAGAGGCAATATAGGTATGGGTTGCTGGAAGAAAGATATTTTGGCTCCAGGACAACATAAAATATGTCAAGTCCTTTCTTAATTACAAAAAGAGAAAGTCTTATTTGGATGGTGAAATAGTTCTCTTAAGTAAATTAGCCCTTAAAACTTACTCTTAAAGGCTAAATATCTGACATGCCTTTGAAAAATTCCATTTCACAAAGACAGATGTTAAGAATTAGTGATTTGAAAGCAGAGAAATTTTTAAATGTTTTCACAGAATACAAAGACCAGGTTGAAACTGTGTGTGTGAGTGTCAAATGTATAATTTCAACATCTTTTAATATGTGGGTAGGAAATATCTAGCTTTATGGTCCCAGACACATGTATCAGAAGATTCAGGTACCTAGAAGTTTGAATACTTTCAATAAAAGTAATTTAGAAATTACACCAGATAAAAGAATAGCATTAAAAAGTATTCCTTATCTAAGTTATTAACTAAAAACTAAACGTTGACAGCTAGAAAATCAGTTCATATTGTTAAAACTGCCTTCAAAAAGTTATCTCATTTTATAAACTATTTCTATTGCCAAGGTCATTATAGTTAGGAAAATGTTTCTGAATAGTCAGAGTATAGCAACAACTATCTGTATAAGTTAAACAAGTGTGAAATGACAGTGTGAAATGACAATTAAGATCCTGTACCCCATAGTTAGCATGTCATTCATCATTAATATATTTTAAAATAGAGAGTCAAACAATAAGTCTGTTAAGATTTCAGTTCATTTTCCTCTTTCTACTCCTGCTGTAGTTTCTTTTGGCCTTCTCCTTATTTACTTACTGGCTTTCAACACCGAAGCTGTGCCAGTAGTGCTAAAGAATGTCTATTAACATCGGGCAATTTGAGGACATAGACTGGCGAAGTGGAATAAAAATTGACAAATGACACATCACCTATCTAAGCAGAAACTACTGCCATAAAAATAGCCTTTAAAAATTAGGTTTTTAAATTCCATATATAGGAGATTCATTTGAAATGGAGAATTAAATCACAATCAGTATATAATACTGGAGCAAGAGTATTATTACTTATAGAGGAAAATTTGTCCTTTATTCTGATTTTATGGCTCTGGTTACTGACAGAAAATCAAGAAGAGCTTTTTACCAAATACACCTAGAAGTCCCTTAAGAATGCTTGCCAGTTTTTCTACAATTGCTGTCATGATTGCTAGCTAATCTTTACACCCCCACTCAGGGTAGCCACAGATGCTGTCTGAATAGGATAGCAGGGGCTGGTGAAAAATAGTTGCACTGCCACATGGCCTCAACTTTATCATATACGCAGGAAACATGTATCACCATCTGGTTCTAATGATGGGGCCAAAAAATGCATTTCATTTCTTCATCAAACCTCTCTCCATTTCTCTTGATTTGTTATTGACCTTCAATGTGTTAAATGTCCTTGTGAATTCATTTCCTTGTCAGCAGAAGAAGGATGGTAACACTTACAGTATGTTCTTCTGATCTTGTGAGGTTTACTTAATACAAGTGAGGCACAAATGTATTTATCAACAGTTATATGCCTTTCATCGCCATGGTGTAAGAGACCTCTTCAATACTGAAGTTAAATTTGAAGCTTACATTACTCTGCACATTCTAAAAATACCAGCAGAGCTAAGGCACAGGCAAGTGATGATATATAATGCCCTTGACACCTTGGAAGTCTGCTGTGATCCATACAGATTGTAGGTTGCATGAATTGCAGACTTGGCTGGGTTACAAGATTTATTCTACATTTACTTCTTGATAGGCACCTGAAATGAAAAACACTACAGAAGTTCCAAGTATTATATCAAGTACTGAGTATCTGTATCTTAGCATTTTGAATCTGAGAAAAAGCTTCTGCAAAGATATTGAGAAGAATTTTTTTGTTCTCTTCCATAAATTCCAGAGTTCAGCTCCTCACCTGATGTAATTAGTTTTATTTAACCTCAAGAAAGCATTAAACGTATCAAAGGTGTCAGCTGCTGACATGAACATCAACAAATTCCTATGTTA
The DNA here is from genome assembly GCA_025331215.1 of Actenoides lindsayi. NCBI lineage: Eukaryota > Metazoa > Chordata > Aves > Coraciiformes > Alcedinidae > Actenoides > Actenoides lindsayi. The sequence goes on along the minus strand of WTSP01024629.1, from coordinate 13,632 downwards.
TTACCCTTGTGATTCAAAATGCGTGAAAATCTGGAAAGGTTTGGTTGAAGATGAAGTTTGAATCTATCTCTAATTTAAAGGTGATAGCCAATTTTCGAAGTCCCTATTGTACAATCACTGTAAAAATTGGAGGAATATTCATTGTTTTTCTGATGGTATAGTATAGTGTTTCTGCAGTAGTATTAGGGACAAATAAAATAATATTTCCTCTGTGTATGAATAGGAAAGAACTGACATCCTCAAGATTATACCCCCACCTTTGCTTTTCATAGATACTCTTCAAAGAGATTATATGTCATAGCAGAATCCTAAATTTTGTAGCTAAAATTTTTTGGACACTGGTCATGTGTAGTATGTATCAGTGAGATAAAAATGGGATATAACTGGTTGTCATCCCTAAATATCCTTTTGTAATCTTTAACCTTTCAGAAGAAATTCCACTGTTCTATTTTGAGATATACTGGGGAAAAAAAATGTCACAGAGAGTAAAAAAGCTCAGTACAACAGGTTTTAATATTGTATCTTTTAACATTACTATTGCAACCAGTGTACACAGTTGTTGAAATTTTTCAACAATAAGGGCATGTCAGACTATCCTTGCTATTGTGAGAATGGCTGTATAAGGCTTTAGTTAGTCCTTTGCTTTCTTTTTCGTCTCTTCCAGGTTTTTACTCTTTGCTTAATGTAGTGGGTCTGGCTGAGCTACTTTTCCCCATCCAGCCCTCATGCTGCAGTACTGGGAGCTGGAGGGTGTCGATAACACACCCATGTTATGACTGCCAGTGCTTACACGGCACCAGAGGCTGGGGGGGCAAGATGGGGGAGGGGATACAGCCAACCTGAGCTGACCAGTGGGATATTCCATACCATATGATGTCAGCTCAACTATAAAGGGAGAGGGCAGGAGGAGGATGGGGGGGCATTCGGCTTTGTCCTCCAAGTGGCTGCTGTGTGTTCCTGGACCCCTGCTTCCTGGACTCTGACTGACATTGCCTGTGGACGGGAAGTACCAAATAACATCTTATCTATCATAACCCACGGCTCCTTGCATCTTATTTGCCCCTTGTGTGCCGTGCTGACGGGGGTTGGGGAGAGTGATAGAAGGGCTTGGTGGGCACCTGGTGCTGTGCCAGGGTCAACCCACCACAAGAACTTAAAGCAGGGAAATGCAGTTACTATTTTAATTAGCCTTTAACTAATTTACACTAAGATGATCAGGATCTGTAATCCAGGTCTCCTCCATAATCTTAGGGAATGTTTTAGACATGATATTGCAGATAAGTCCACATATGAAATCTCTCCTTTAACTCTCCTTTCTCTGTATCACTTCCTTCTCCTCCTTGTCTTCATTTGTACCTTCCAGTGAATCTTTGAATGCTTTTTAAAATAAAACAGTGATCTACACAAATGAAATCCTGAATGGTATTTTTATTGAAAGAGAAGAAAGAGATAAAAATTGCTAGAGACAGGAAGAAAAGAAGCAATCTCAAAAAGGGCAGGCACATAGTGGTTGCTCTGGAGAACAAGCCGATGCCATGCCCCCTCTCCCCTCCTCTCCTTTTCCTAGATTTTTTAGTTCAGCTGACGTAATATGGTATGGAATATCTCCTTGGTCAGTTTGGGTCAGCTGTCCCAGTCCTGTCCCCTCCTAAGATCACATCCACCCCATCCCATTGCAAGGGGGTAACCAGCCTTGGTGCTGTGCGAGCCCTGCTCAGCAGTAGCCACAACACAGGTGTGTTACCAGCACCTTTCCATCTCTCAGTGCAAAGCACAGCACTGGGAGGGGTGCTATGTGGAAAATTAACTCCAGCTCAGTCAGACCTGATGCAATGACCCAGGCAGCTATAGGTTTCATTTCTTTATTGTGATGCCAAGCTTCTAGAACTACCCAGTGCATCAATAAAAGGACTAAGAATACTGTGACAGTGTGCCAGGACATATGGTAACAGAAATCAGGGTTTTAAAAATAAAAAAACAACCTAAGCCACCAAATTTTCACAAAACTGCTTAATATCCACTTTTTTCTAAACTTGTAATTATTTCATCTGCTATAGCTGGCATTTGGTTCATTCTTCTCTGAAGAGGTCTTTCACACTCAAGCTACATCAAGCTAAAACAAACAAACAAAAGCACATATGGAGATTTTATACAAAATAAAAAAATAGCGTTAGGAAGTTTAAAACAGTGTATACATTTCTATGAACTGGTTTAATTTGATTGTGTTAAAAGATTTTGTGTTCTCAAACACTCTTAAAACCTATGTCTGATCTTAGCAAGTAATACTGATTGTCATTTAAGCATGTGGTACTATGGTAGGACACTGACACAAAGTGAGTTGTTCAGTAACTCTTAGTACTTCTTATACAAGGATATAATTTTAGTGTTGAGTCGAAACAATTTGCAACAACCCTTTACCTCCTTTCCATCTTCCAAAAGGAACAGATAACACCATCCTTCACACAGCTATGCTCTGGGAGAAAAAAGAAAGACAGAGAGAGAGAAAGAAGACCAAAAGAAGAGAAAGGAATAATACGGCTATAGATTTCCTTTTCAATATTTTTGTCAGAAATTATTATATCCACATTCTTTTGTTAGTAAAATGGTCAAGGGTTATTAAAAGTAGTTATGTACTTCTTTATTAATGAAGCATATGACATATACTCTCCATCATCTCCAGAGATGCTAAAATGTCCATCTTCATGCACACCTGTTCTCATCTATGAGTTTGGGGATGAAGGGGCAGCTCTTCAGATTATCAGTGCCTCTCTCTGATTTACTTACACTTTAACCTTTCAAGAATAAGTTGTAGTTTCTTTTACCACTGCTGATACACAGCAAAGGATTTGAAGTATGCCTCTTGCTGAGCAGTTTTACAGCATGTAACATGACTATTTAGCCTCAATAAGGCTACACATTATTAAGTGTTTTGTTGAATCAAGTTTGACATCAGTGTTATATAATATAACACAGTATATGGAAATTCCCTGAAAATGCCTCCAAATTTTGTGGACTTTAAAGTTAATCAAGCAGATGTTTTACCTTAGTCATATGAGTAGCCATATTCATAGACATATTGCTGGTTCAGCACCCAGGCACAGTTTTTTTTCCCAGAAAATGAATTATCATACATCAGATATATGTGATAATCAAAAACATTGATATCCAAGTATTTTTTTTTATATGGAACCTGCAAACAGGTAGTTCTGATATCTAGTAATATCTGATTGTGTCTTATTTAATTGGTAACCAACACAAAAAAAATTCTATTTTTTGACTTTGCCCTAGGCTTCTAAGTAACATTACTGATTTTTTTTCTGACACCACACTCAATAAAATATAGTGCAAATTCCTTTAATTCATCATGTTCTAGGCCAATTCTAACACAAGGTTTTTTTCTTTTTCAGTTATTTCCATTGTGTTTTCCCACTGGCTTTTAACTCACCTTTAACTAATACTTACATACAGGACTTCAATGAACAACATATGCAGTGGATGAAGAATTTCCAAAGAGTGGTTTGTACTTCACATAGGTTGACAAACAGCAAGGTATAACTACATTAAGGATATTGCTGAGCTTAAATTCTGGAAAAAAAAAAGAAGTAACAATCTCGGTATTAACATAATGGTGTTGATGTAATTCACTCAAGCAGTGTCTAAAGTCACATTGTCATATAAACAGAAATGCATAATTTGTTTTCTTTTCTGAGAAGGGAAAGCATAAAGAATTAATTATTTTTTTTTTGATTCTTGACACTGAAGTCTTCTGTAGAAATATTTCCATTCGTAGAAAAACAGATCTTTATATTCTAGACCTTTCTTTCAGAAATTGCGTGAGCCTTACTTCAACTGTCCACCTCTAAATAAGAAGGCATACTTATCCTCTCAAAAGTACTGACTCTTCCCCTCAGTGTGCCCATTTATACCAGGTTATTTTATTTTTCTGTCACTAAAGGGATTGAGATTCCTTTTGCCTTACTATACATGGGGGGACAAGTCAGTTAATTGTCTGATGTCAAATGACATGTGTTGCTTCTGGAATGATTATAACTAATAGCAAGATGTTATTAAATACTATATAACATTGGAAGTCTAAGTTTAAAAGAAACTGCTCCCTACTCAGTGAGTAAATTAAATTAAAATTTTGACAAAGAAAATCTAAACATGTCAGGAGGAGTAGTTGTTATGAGGGGGATTCAACCGCTGATAAGCTTAACAGATTTGTCCAGCACTACCATTTTTTTATGGGTGGTCAAATATACTGAGTGCTCCAGTCAAGCATTTGGTATGACAGACATGACAGATGATGAAGAGTCCTTTGGCAGAAAGTGGGCTGAGAAATATTGAAACTGATTGATTACTTGGATTTCAAAAGTTTTTTGTAACTTTAGAAACTTGTTCGTAGTGTTTCAAGGTAAGTATTTGTAGGAAATTATTTTGAAAAGGGTGTCTAATTAGAGTACTCCTCACTAGTTTTTCAAAATAGAGGTTGATTTAGTATCTGTAACCTGATTCTCAGTTCTGTGTTCCAATATTTTGCTATGTTTCTGTCAAAGACTGTTAATAGGACTAAGCCTATTCAGATCAACTTGAAGTTCTTTATTTTAAAAGTAAAATGTATAGGTTTGATTTTTTTTTAATCCTTTTCCTTCCTTTTGTAACATGTTTTTCGAGTCATTAATTAGATTATAAGGATGTTTAGAACATGAAGGAAAGAAGGAATAAGTTCTACATTGCTTGTTTCTGTTCTATTTTGCATTATAACCAGAATATGAATCTTCACAACCATTTGTAAAATGTTGCTATAAGATTTCTCTGAATCAGGGTTTTACATCACAGCATGACACAGGAAATTTATCATTAGCTCTGCTTCTCTCATATGCTCCTGAAGAAACAACATCCAAATGTGGTTTTTCTTTGATAAGTCAAGTTATTTTAGTGTCTAAGGGAACTGCAATATAGACTCCCTAAGCAATCTAAAAGCCTATTAATATCCTTTCTGGTAGAAGCTTATGCTATCTTTGGACATTATCATCTGAGAACTGTAGTGACAAAAAAGTAATTTTACATAATATCCTGAATCTTCTTTCAGTGATACACATCACTAACTAATATGTGTGCTTGTAAGAAATGCAAATTCAGATCTCTTTTGGAAAAAAAACAAACAACCCAGGTATAAAATGCTGTTCATGGCATGTGAACAATGCTTTTTTTCTTACTTCTTAATAGAAATCAATAATCCAGTAGCAGATTAGAGATCAGTGTAAGCATCACACCAGAAACTGATTAGAAGTGAAATTGGTATAGTTAAAATGAAATCAAATAAGCTGCCTTGTACTGTGATGCTTTAGCAGAACAGGAAAAGAACTATTATTTTCCTTCTTGTGGAATAAACAGAATACATAATAAGCACTTGCAACACTGCATGGAATCGATTATCTGGAGAACAAATACATTTATAATTCACTTGTGGCTTTGGCTTCAGCTGAATTAAGAGGTGTTCTCATTACTTGTGGAATGTGCTTGCTATTCTATAAGAGCCTAGGTGCTCTAACATGTTTATACTAAGCTTTGAACTTTATGAAAGAAATTCTATTAATCCTGACTATAGGTTTACTAGTTAGAAATATGTATATAAAATAAAATAACCAATTATTATTTGGCACATTCTATGTACACCAAGGTAAAACCCCATCAGCAGTAAAAGAACATTAGAGTATTACCCCAGCTCATCCATATTTGAGTTTAATATTAACACAAATTAACAAAAAGCAATGCGACTTCATATTTCCACAGTGACCTTTGATGGAGAACCTCATAATCTCCTACCACTTAGTATGCACTAAGGCTTCACTATCAAAGCATTTTGGGATGTCACTGTTTTTAGCTGACATTGTACATTGCTTGTTCAGCCTGTCCTCTGAGTCAACCAAAGCCAACATATTAATCTTACCGAACCTGAATTATTCCCCCACTGAGATTTCAGGAGATTATAGTCTGTTTGGCATACTACTATTATCACACTACATTTGACCAGGAGGTAACTTGTTTCCTTTCTGCTCAGAGCATCAACAGACCAAGCTCATTTTTACCAGGCATATTTTATACAGGAGTTCATTAAGCTCATGAATCACGCTGACTTGGCTTTTCTTGAAGTGTTGTAAATCCTTAAGACCTCATCTTTCTATTTGTAAACAAGTGCCATAATTAGTCCTGATGATAGCTCCCAGACTTACCTATGGTACAGGGAACTCTGGAAGCACAGCAATGATGCTTATCCTTCATGTCAAGGATGAATAACATGTACACTGATTTCTTCCAGCATCCCTTTATAGAGACTGTAAGCAGTTGATATTAAATATTATAAAAATTGAGACAACGGTGATAAACAGTAGACTTCAAGTATGGTAAGTGAAAGCACACCCGTATCTATATGTAGAGCCTGATAACAATAGGATTTCTCTGGAAGGACCAGGGAATATTATTTCTGGAAGGAAAGAAAGACTATCAGAGGATGACTCCAATTTTGCTTGTGCTGAATTATATGACATGTTTTCTTGACTGTAGACTAATCTACCTATGCCCATAATTGAGGTACTTCACTAAATTGAATAAGATGAGCAAAGGCCTATGTACTTTTAAAAATCATTATTAATTTCCTCTTGTGACTAAAGTTAAGCATGCAAAAACTTTTATTCAAAAAAATTTCTGAAAACTCTGTTCAGATAAATGACAACTGCTTCACGTATTTTACATGTGAGTAACAAAAACCAAACCAAAACCACACAACAAAAACCAAACAGCAACAAGAAAAAAAGCCATAAGATGTAATCAAATGTACATGGTTGACTGCAGATGACAGCCTGATTGTCTCCCTCTGCTCCATTCTTCTGAGACTCCACCTGGGACCCCAGCACAAGAAGGACATAGACCTGTTGGAGTGTATCCAGAGAAAGGCCACAGACTTGATCAGATCACCTCTCATGAAGGCAGACTGAGAGAGCTGAGGTTGTTCAGCATGGAAAAGAGAAAACTCTGGGGGAACCTTATTGCAGCCTTTCAAGATAAAATATATAATATAAATACATAAATATGAATATATAATGTAAATATATAATATAAACATATAATATACTTACACAATATATATAACTAATATGTGATAGATTATAGATGAAGTAACAATCAATAGAACAAGAGGATATGGCCTCATTTGAACAGGGGGGTTTAGATTGGATATTAGGAAAAATTTCTTCATTGAAAGCATTGTAGAGCACTGGAACAGGCTGCTCAGTGATATGGTGGAGTATACCTGAAGGTATTTATAAGACATGTGATGCTTAGGGACACGGTTTAGTGGTGAACTTGGCAGTGCTGAATTAAAGATTGGACTCAATGATCTTAAAGGTCTTTTCCAATCTAAAGAACTCTCTAATTCTATATAACATACAATGTAAAATACATAATATAGAATATAGAAAATATAGACATGATTCTAAGTTCAGTTTGACATATGCCAGCCATAGAGTTTAGTTAATAGTCATTAGTCTATTGAAAAATCAGTTAAGATGAGATGTCCATTATTGGAATACAGGTGATATCATGAGACAATAATGATGTTATGAAAAAAACATTTATGAAAAAAATTTTTTAAGTAATTCATTTACTATGAAGAGCAATAAAGAACTAACCTACAAAAATAGCAAGAATATTACTTATGTTATCTATGATGAGAATACTAAGTAAATATATTCATTGCACATTTTTTTTATATTTTTAAAAACATTTCTGGGAAAAATTTGCGTTAATAGCTATTATCTTCTAATTTTTCATAATTATTTTTTTTTTGTTGGAATTTATCCATAATATTTCCTAAAAGGGTTGGACTTACTCTTCCTGCATAAAACAATTGTACATGTAGTGTGTTTATCTAAGATTTGACCTATAGAACAGATATACCACAGCAGTATTGTGAAAGTATTCCTGGGATTTTCACAAATATGACAGCCTGGTAGCTCCAATCAAGCCATCCTTAGACCAGGTAATCTGGTTGTATTTACAGAAAAAGTTCAACAGTTATTTGAACAAAATTTCTGGGAAGAGTAGACATTCAGGAGAGTCAGAACATAGGGTAGTTTTGGGGAAGGAGAAATTAAAAAAAAGTTTTAGTTATTGTTTTATAGAAAGAAGAAAACAAACAAAAAACCCCCACCAAAAAGCCCCAACCAAAGCCTGTCATTATTATTGACTAAAACCGATAAAGTCTATTTTTATTTTTTTCCTGGATAGGAAATGTTATGTCAAGGAAGAAGAAAATGGTAAAGGGCTGGTAAGTGGCACAATCCTCACATAAGCTGTAATTATATCTATCTTAGGCTCCATTTCTGTACTACATGAGAGTCTAATAATTGATAGCATATTTTCTCCATCTCTGTGAATTGCATTCATTTTCAGAAGGCAGTAGAACTGTAAACAAAAAGGTGTTTACAAAAACAGTTCTATTTAAGAAAAATATTCAAAATATATTCCTCTAAACCTCCTATTAAACTAGCTCTAAACATCAGAAGTCACCAAGTTTCACAAGGATGTATATTTTCTAATTTCCTACTTCAATTTGAAGTAAATGCATTGGGACTGAAAAGAGGCATTCTACTACATATTCGATTTCAGGGATTTGAGATGCTAAATGCAACAACAGTACTTGAATTGCACTTAAAACAGAGTGATACCAAACTATAGTGATTTTTTTCCCTCCCTTAACACAAACTGGCATTATCAGCCCAATGACAGTCATTTGAATAATTGTTTCTCAATGGACCCTGTGATTGGAATTTAGGGCTTAGTCTTCAGAAGCAAGCACTTGTATCCTTAGGTAAGTAGTGTCTGCTACTTTATCTCTTCATGGTTAAACTGCTATCTACAAATTTAGATTTGAATCCAAATAACTTCATGCTCTGACAAGGAACAAACATAGCTGGTTGTCAGGAATGTTGAGTTTTATTGATTTTAGGGTATTACTGGTATTTATTGGGTATTATTGATATAGTAAGTGGGGGGAGGTGGCTGAAATGACTGCAAAAGGGATTGCAGATATATGGGCTTGGAAAACAGGTATTCCAAAAGCAGTTACTGGTTCTCCCTTTTTTTGGCTTTGATTCTGAAATCTACACAGATTAGGACATGTTTGCAGTGTGTACTCTGAGAAGAGAAGCAGAGGTCATTGCTATCTAAAATTGAAAACCTGAGCTTCAAACTGACATAAGGTTTAAAAGATGATAGTCTTCCAAACCACCAAGATAGATTAGTTTAAAAGAAAAGCCAGTGTAAGAAATGACTGTGTTGCCTGACAGAAAATCCTGGCCAGTATCTTGAAAAATGAAAATTAATAGAATGACTAGTTCAGCAGTCTAATGATGGTGAAATAAAATGTGTAAAGAGAACAGTTATATGATCCACTCTGTCCCAACCAAGCAGTTGAAAAGGATTGAGAGAAAAAAGGAGAAAGGTAAGGTATGTCAGTTGTAAAAATATTTCAGTGCACCCACCATGCAAATACACTTGCAGACAAGAAGAAGAAGTAGTCTTTATTCACTTACCTGCACTTTGAATTTTAAATATGAAAATCAGCATTCAGAATCTCATCTCCATGTGAAAATACTTTCAAAAACAAGTAAATATTGGAAGTAATAGTGAGAAACTAGATCTCATTAAAACTCATGATGCTTGAATTTACTGTTTTCATTTCAAAATGGCTTATTTTTGATCAGTAACCTGTCTTTTTTTTCTTTAATAATATAGAAATAGTTATTGTTTATGTTAAATTTTTCAACTTACTTAGCTCTTTGAATTTCAATGTTGCAGCATTATCTCTTTGAAACAAAATTACTTTTATTGATAGAATAATTCAGCTCACTGTAAAACTGAAAGATACTCGTAGGGATATGCTGTAAAAATGCCACCTTAAAGGGTTCTCTCCATCTACCAAAGCAGTCACAGATATACTCAACTAAAAGTGTGCAGAGGCATATGGGGAAGGGGAGGGCGAGGTGTAGTGAGGGGAGCTGGAATACACCTCTAAGAATTCCAAGTGTTCTAAGAGTCATATCCTAGAAAAAGGGAGAAGTTGGATCTCTGAGATGTAACCTGGTGGACAAGATGCAGTTCTGTTCCTGAGTTTGCTATACAACATTGGATTCTTTGGACAAGCCATCTGTGACTGCTTTCAAAATACCATGTTCAGAATGGAAATGTTAGTACCTTATTCACTCTTCCCTTTTTTGTGTCAGATTTTTCACATTCATCTATTGCCCCTATATTACAGATATTTGATTTTTGACAAAAAAAAAAACACAAAACCTTTTATTTTAATACTTTAAAGAAGTAAAAAAAAAAAAAAAATCATTACCTAATTATATTCATCTTCCTCAATTTATAGTAAAGAAACTTCATGGTTCATCAGATCCTTGTCAGTCTTTACAATTCTTTTCCAATTTCTATCAATATAATTATGCTCATAACAGTGCCGGTAAGAACACTAGCTGAAGTCACTGGGGCTCCAAAAGATGTTATAAGGAGAAACTTATACTTAGAGCTCTTCCCTAAAATTGGAAAGAGCAGGAGTTTTTATTATCTTCCCATCATAATGACCTGCACAAGACAGAATCATTTCCCCATTGTTTGAGTATTCACTTTTAAGAAGCAGTATTTCAGAATTATGGAGAATCTTAGAGATAGGATTATATGCATAAAATGATAGCATTTCTAATGCCTATTGCTGCTAATTACAGCATTGTGTTAGCTGCAGGTTTCTTAAAAACCTTCAGTTTCTTTGTCTCAGATACTGTTTTTTACAACTGCAAGATAAGTAACTTCTTTAGTGTTGGAGATACAAAATATAAACAAGAAACTCAATAAATTTTCAAGATCAAGACTGCACAATGATCCAGGGAAGAAATGTTAATTAAATTCTAAGTTAATGGAGGAATGCTAGTTTAAATAACTACTACTTTAAAGGGAAGTTTCAGCAATTTTCTGAAAAAACATATTGGTATTGAGAAAAAAACACTGCATAGCCAAAGGACTGCAAAGTAGTGTCTTCTGTTAGTAAAATGAATTTGCCCATAATTATCCTTTAGAAACCATGCGGGTGTTAGATCAATAGTTCATGTAATGTGTTCATCACTAACCTTCAACAGTTGTTGAAATAAACTCTAAGTGAACTGTTCTTGAACTTCCTTGATAAAATGTCATAGAAGTGCTCATTCTTTTTCTGTATTAATCTCATAAACAGTAAATATTTTAGCTGTATATAAATTGAAAGCTGAAGATTGTGGTAAATGGTCTTGAGATTTTAGATTAGACAATAGAACCTCTATAGTGTGCCAGCACATATAATTAAATAAATGAGCTTGACAGAATTTTGTATATTAAATGTAAGCTACATAGGACATGCAATTAATGAAGCACATAATGGAAAGCATTAGCAGTACTGAATGATCTCTTTATCACTTACATCAAATAATCTTTTCCCATTAAAATGCTAACATCCCATAATAAGTGTAAGCCCCTTGTCTCAAAATGAAAATACCAATTTACTGTCTTGCCATTATAATGTTAATGATAACAATACTCTGAAAAGGAAAAATACAATGAAAATATATATTATCAGCAGTGTGTTTGCCATCCCCCCTTTCTGAATAAAGACTCTTGTAGTTAGAATATATGGAAAAAATAACTGATAAAATAATTAACTTTCTTTTTTTAAGTTTCTCTACAATTTAATTCACTTGTTGAATATATAGCTGGAAAAAAAGTCTCCCAGTTTAATGAATTAGAAAGTGCCTAGAGTAAACTGATATCTGGAATTGGATAATGCACTTCATCTAATTGTAATAAACTGCACTGTTGAGGTTTGTTTACTAAGAAAAAAAAACGTTTTGACCTTTTTGATTTAGTGTAGAGTAGAATACATTTTATCTGGGTCTTTTTTAGGGTATTCTCATTATGTTCAGCAAAATAAAAAACATTTATAACACTTGGTCGAAGTTAAAAATATAATGGAACAATAAAGACTTTTAAAATAGTTGAAGTGGTAGTTATGTACAGTGCTTGTGAAGCTTTGTTTTTAACTGTTGGGTTTGTGTTGTTACGTGTAAATTACAAGAAGGAACAATAGTCACAATTTTGTTGAACAATTATTTGTGAATACTTTGTCTATTAGTATGTTTCATAAGTTTTTTTCAGTATGAAAAGAGTAAGGATTTTTTTTCCACTCTCAGTGAAATTAGAAAGTATTTATAAGTGACTTGCATTACATTTGTTCATATTAAAGAATATTATATACACTCCGAGTTTGTTCTTTTGAGTAATGGTTAGAAGAATTTTCTGGAAGGTGTGAATAAGTGGAGAGAAAAAATACCAATAAATTTCAAAGTAAGATATTTGATTCTAAAACATCTCGAACTTCAGTTCTACTGATTGTCTGAATCCCACTTAAACCCAAATATGAGACTATTTATGTTAAATGAGTCTGGAAAATAGTTCTGAATAAGCAATAAACACTGTTATGTAGGATGGCATATTATTTAGAGAAACACAATTTTCATCTCTGTAATGTGTTATACAAGAGAACAGACACAGAAAGATTGAAGCATCCAAAGACTTTCATAGCTCTAACACCAGGTTTTAACTCTCTGACATGAAAGTGTCAGAGAGGAAAAGGAATACCAACCAACATGTCATGATCAATGAGATTTGCAGTATTATTTTATCTCTTTGTATCTTGTCTGTTTCTGAGAGATAAATTTTTTTTGCAATTGGACTATGTGACTTTTTTGGTCTAGGATGCCCAGAGTATCTGCTCATCTCAATTGTTAGTGCAACTTCATCATCCCAGTTTTCCTTAATCACTTCTATTTCTTTATCCTCTGTATCTTGCAGTCAATAAACTAAAAAAAAACCCTCTTATGTGTCAGTCAGGCAGTATTATCAACTTTCCAAAAGTCACTTTTGTTTTCTGTTATATCTGATACATCAAACTTCTTTTCTAACCTTCCAATTTTGAAATGTTACATGGAACAGCTTCATTTCTAGCATAGCATACAACTTACTTCCTCTGAAGGATCTCTTTGATGTGATTCTATGAGCAAGCTCTCATCTTGCTCTCATCATGCAATTCAGCATCTAGATTTATAATTCAAAGAATCAAACTTTAATAAGAAAAAATTGTCCTTAGAAATAATAGAAAAACATTATTCTAGTTTTGGTAAATAAATTATTCCTTATTCCTTGGTATTTTCTTACTGTAGCTGTAGAATGATGTAAATGTCTTAAATGAATACCAAAGCTTTCATTCAGTTTCTTCTAATATCCTACATGCACACAAGAAAGTGGAATTTAAATAGCCCTTCACTTACCTGAATCATACCAAAATTCTAGAAAGGGATTTCACTGCAAATATAATGGAGTTGTTTTACAGACTTAACACCACACAAAGCTGACAGTCTAACATGATTATGTGTTATATAATATATTATTGAGGATATAATTATATATTACGATTATAATTATATAATATAATTATATAATTATTGCTGTATATTTGTTGTTATTTATTTTCATAGTTTTATTTTG
>WTSP01024628.1:170771-205515 GCA_025331215.1 Actenoides lindsayi | reverse complement strand
CCTGGATGTGTTTAAAGAAAGGCTGGATGTGGCACTTAGTGCCATGGTCTGGCTGATGTGGCGGTGTTGGGTCATAGACTGGACTTGATGATCTCAGAGGTCTTTTCCAGCCTCAGTAATTCTGTGTGATTCTATGCAATTCTCTCCCCATCCTGCCAGGAGGAAGTGAGTGAGCAGCTGAGTGGGGCTTAGTTTCCAGCTGGGGTTAAACTATGACAAAGACCTACAAAGAGCACAGAGAAGCACAGTGACCCTCTGCAGCTCAGCCAACCTGGAGCTAGGCAGCAGATACACATGGCAATAGGCTGCTGCAAGCAGCAGGAGATGCTCTCTCTCCTTTGAAGCAATAACCCAAACAGCCAGGTTGGCACATGTTGGTAAAGGAAATATCAAGATGCACGAAACAATTCCTGCTCTTGAAGAGAAGAGCAGGCTGTGCCAGGAAAGGCAGGCATCATCCCCATCCTCCCAAGTCTCCAGAATGCTCCTAGTAGCCTTTATCTTCTCACTTTCACAGCATGGGTAAACAAACCCCTCATCCTGTGAAGCACATAAATTCAGTTCTATCATGTGGCAAAGCAGCTTTAAAACTCTTCCTCAATAGACAGGAACTTCTCATATATATCAAATCAAAAGTCCAGGCTCCTGGCTGCTGCCAATTAGCGTGGCTCTACCAGATGGCTTCACTGGAGACATGCAGATTTACAGCAGCTGTGGATCTCAACAGAAATGCTGTAGTTGTGACTAACAAAATAGTTGAAGCAGAACCTTGGGACTGGAGAAGCTTTCTCAGTCCTTCCCTCAACCATCACAGGCCTTGCATCGTGTGGTCCTGTTGTGAAACACATTGTGCCCCATCTGAATGTATTTTCCAGATTTCAACTACTATCACATGCATGGTACAGAACCTGGAGCAGTGGTTCTCCTTCTCTGTAATGTGATGTCATATTATGATAGACAGTGCATCAGGTGTCTTCCTCTCACAGCTTTAAAACCCCACCATGTTGCCAATGTGGAGATTAGCTGAAGTCCATTAGTTGATAACTCAGGAACTAAAAGACAACAGGCACGTGTTAGTAAAAAAACTACCGGTGAAACCATTTGATGTGCTTTAGGGATGTTACGTTGCCATTTGATTTGCTTTGGAAAAGTGGCAGCACTGACTGCCTGAGTCCTGCAGTGCTTAGAGACTGCTGCTTAAGCCTCTCCCTTTGGCCATGCACGTGCTCGTGCTGGCAGTTGTACATGATCATCAGCATTTGCAAAGTGATTATTATGGCACAGACAGGATAGAGTAAGTCAGAACTGTAACAAATGTCCGTGGTAATCTGCAGCATGTGTCAAATGCCGTATGTATTTGTGAATGGCAAGAGTCCAACCCAGTGTTACAGGCTGCAGTCAACGGACTACGTGTGCAAGCCCGTGAAACCACCCACTTCGGAGAGACCCTACAGAGACTATTTTTTCTAATATAATGACAAAATACTGTCACAGAGAACAGACACATGGCTGATCATCAAAGAAATCTTGCTCCCAAGGAGGCATCATGGGTGTATTGGCGAATGTCACAAGGATCATCATTAATTTTTCTAAAGGGTAGTTATTTTAAACAACCTAAGTCTAATAGGCTGTCTACAGACAACAGAGAACTGCACATGCAGTCAACAAACAAAAAGCAAAAAATAGTGATTACTTCAATGAATACTGAAACAATGTATTCCTAACAGAAGAGGTCTGCTCCTCTTTTGGAATGTTGAATCCAATATGCATTGCATTAATACTGGAATGTGTCTTTCAACCTGAATCTACATTGCTGTTTTTGAAAAGGAATTGCAAAATAGTTTCTCACGGGAAACTTTAAATCACTAACCTCCCCCCTCTTTAATTTCAATGAAGACACATTTTTCTTTCTTTAAAAAAAGCACAGGAGTTTTTGGAGAGGAGATGAATTAGGAATAATGTTTTCATTCACTGTGGAATACTTTTCTTAGACAATGCGGTGAGATAGTAAGACCACGAAAGACATGCACGTGTCATGAAAATAAAGAGCAAGATGAATTCTCCTCACAAGGTTTTCTGTCAGTAGCCAACTGTTTACGTTAGATGGAGACACCCTTTTCTCTTCTGATCCTACAAAGCCTCAGCTGCCAAAAGCAAAATGCAAAGTCAGGGTGCATGGACTAGAAACAGTGATTCAGTAATTACCCCCTTCCTCTTCAGCCAGTGCTATACCAGTATCCCAGAAAGTGCTCAGGAGCAGGGAGTTACTGGAGATGCCACTCTTCATGTGCTGTAACAGGGGCTGTTCAGCACATTAAAAGCCTTCTTAAAAATGCACTGTGAACAATTACATTCTGTGCTCCCATGGCGTATTATTTTTGCTCCATACTATTTGTCTTGCTCCTCTGCTGTTGTGTGTTGCAGCTCTGTGCTGTAAATGCCTTTTTCACCTCAGAGACCTGCGTTTTCCCAGGAAGATATACTGATCCCTGAGGTGTTGCTGATGCATCACTGTGCTTAGCCTGTAAAGTAGCTTGGGGTCCTTTGGGATACAGGGTGCTTTGTATATGTCAGTTGTGATTCAGTGAAACTTGCTTCCATCTGAACCTACTGTATCAATCAGAGAAGCAACATAATTAATTATGACTGGGCTGCACAAAAGTTGCACACATCAGAAGCGAGAGTCCTGGAGTGGTTTGTGCTGATGGTAGGCATGAAGATGAACAAGATGAATAGTGACACTGCTCTGAACTGTGCCTGACTGCTTGTCTTCTCCTGCCATCCATCATCATCACCACATGTTGGGTGGGAAGGGGAAGCGGTTCACAAAAGAAGGGTTAGAACACTGAAAAACTTTCATATATCTCTATTCTTCTCTCTTCTGAGAGCAGCTTAAATTTTGTGTCAGCTGTTAGGCAGTGGATGTGGCACTTCAACACAGACATCACAGAAGGAGCCCGCTCCCCTCAGAAAAGAGAGGTTAATTTGTCAAGCCATGTAAAGCATTTTAATTACAATTCGTATAACATGTATAAATAAATATTACATTCTTTCAGTCTACAATGCATACTAGGCATATCTTGTTAAAATGTCCATCTATGTTACTGGGTGGCAGGATTGATTTTGTCCAAGTAAAAAAACCAAACTACTGAGTTTAGTAATTAAAAAAAAAAAACAAAAGAAATACATGGTAAAGACAGGACAATGCAAGTGCTTCTGGCTAACAGTCAGGACATAATACTGCTTTCCAAAAGGCTGGTTATACCATCTTCCTTTTAGTTACAAAAGGTTTTGGATGACAGCTTCCTCACGGTACAGACTTTGATCTGTGTCCTCCAATAGTGTAAAGTGGCACTGAGTCAATGCAGCTTTGCCAGTTTACACAACGAATCTATGACTCTCTTTTGTATTTGCTTCAGATTTATTACTGGGTTTGTATTTCTTTATTCAAAACATCAGCTTTACAATCTAGTCTAAAATTTTCAGTCTTAGCTGGTCCAATGTCAAAAAAAAAAAATCTCCAGATATTTCTTGATCTTGCTTCAGCAGTATTTCCCTCCCTTCCAACAGTCTGTCCAGAGGCCAGCTCTCCCAGTACAAGGAAAGAAAAGTTTGGGGACAATCAGTGTCTTTCTGTCCATTCTTCTTCTCGCTTTCAGTGCTTGATGAGAGTTGGTGACATTAGAATAAACAGAAAATTACAGCACAAAATTATGAACTCATGGACTTGGCAAAAACCCCAAATCCAGGCTGTACATATTTGGCCTGTGATGGTTTCAGTTCCAGGTACATTTAAAATGCACCAGTGGGGCACTCCCATCAGTTGTTACTTCTAAAAGCTAACATGAAACAGCACCTTCTTCCCTTGGTGAAAGATGGGAACTTTGGTTGTGGAAATTTAAAACAAACAACTAAATAAACAATCCAAGCCTGAAAGTAAAATGGACATTTCTTCCAAACAGAACATATTTCTAGCTAGGATGAAACAATGGAGGCTTAGGCTTTCAGAAGAGATACCACATGGAAATTATTAGTCAATACTCATCCTCTGAATTCTTTAAATGACAGGAGATTATTTATAGCTAACGCAGACACCAAAAGTTCTTGGTCCATTGTGAACTTAGTGAATTGAAAATTTTCCTGTTTTCAAGATATTTAAAAGAAAAATGAAAGAGGGAAAATTATTCTGTTTCAACTTACAAGACAGACAGAAAACTAAAAAAAAAAACCAACAGGTAATTTCTTCCTCCTTCATATGTAATGCCAAAACCACATCTTCATTTCAAATGAAGAAATAAAAAGACATGGCTTAAGTAACCATCTAAACAGTCTCCTTGTGGGTCATATGTCCATAATTCTAGATTCAGTTTAGAATTCAGAAATACAGACAAGTTATTTTTTTGTCTCTTGCTTATTCTTTTCATGCTCTTATATGCTTTCTTTTCTTTCTACGAATGTTTTTGGTACTTTTAAATGTTACTATCATTATCATTTGTATGACCCATAAAACAAATTTTAACAACTTCATCTTGCCCAGTTCATCATACTGGTCATACCATTTCCTTGTTCCTTTCTGCTATTTATATTCCACTTCCTAAATCCATGAGTAGCAGAATCACTGCTGCAAAAACAAAACAAAGTGAAAAACAAAAATAAACCATGGACAGTTTGGCAAATTTCTTTCCCTGATTATAAAAACTGCCTCATCATTTCTCCTGGTGATTGCTTCCCCTCCCCTTCTTCTGTCCCAATATATACTGTAGAACTGAAGGCATCAAGGTGTGGTTAAACCCAAAAAACCAGCAACGAACTAAACTTTGTCTTTGAACTTCTCCATGTAGTTTCGTATCTCTTTGGAGTCCCCCAGGTCCATATCCTGGCACACCCACTTAATGTCATCATCATTACTACTTAGGATTGAGTTGACAGTAGGACAACCATCGTCGGGTGGGATGGTAGTGAATGTCGTGAATTTTACCCGCTTCCGTTTAGATGTCGGTGAATGTAAAGGTTCAGATTTCTGTTCCTTTCCAAGCTTGCCCCCTGAGTCTGCACACCTGTGAACCTGGCTCTGAATGTTCTTCTGAGCGCTGCCGTTGAGGAGTTGGTTGCTCTCCTCGCAACCTGAGCCTCGGTCAATAATAGTTGTGTGCTCATCCTGCTGAGGTGATGCATCTGCTGTGTTCTCCAGCAGTTCTGCTTCATTTCCCAGCCAGACCCAGTCATGGGAATGGGTCATGGTGGCTTGTCCTTCCACCAGAACCTGCTTGTGACGGTACTTCAGTGCAAATGTTGCACAGTTTATGAGGAAGACTAGAATTGCCAGGCAGAAGACCCCTAGCAGTGCATACATCCCAATCTCCAAATCGCTAAGGCCCCGAGGTGTCTGCACCAGGTCATTTTCCTCCATGCCTGCATTGCCTTTTGGTAGGTCTACTTGAGCAGGGAAGTTGGTGAAGTCTATAGGAATGTTCTGCAGCTGGCTATCGTCCGAGAGTTTGCCACCATCCAGCCTATTGTTTTTAAGTACTTTATTTTTTATGACGGATTTTGCTGTGGTGCTGACCTTCCTGATGGCACTTTCCTCTCGCTCTGCCGAAGAGCTGCCATAGTACCGTCCATCCTGGCCGTACCGCTCCTGATCTGAGGCTTTGTGCCGTCGGTCGCTAGCGTGGTTTTCAATCTCATCGGCATCATAATCTCCACCTGTATCGGAGTCTGCATCATTCTGGCCAAACTTGACTTTGATATTGCCATTCCCCACAGCCAGGACACTCTTCCTCTTGGACTTTTGGCAGGCTTCAGAAATCATCATGTCTACTTTGATTAATGTGCCCTGACCTTCGCCTTCTGCTGCCACGACTGGCCATTTTAAGGCAGCATTCTGGTGGATCGAGACGACAGCTTCATCTAATGATACAGCAGCAAGAGAGAAGTCCTTAGAGTCATAAATGTCCAGCGGAGTAACAGAGCTGTC
Organism: Actenoides lindsayi; assembly: GCA_025331215.1. NCBI lineage: Eukaryota > Metazoa > Chordata > Aves > Coraciiformes > Alcedinidae > Actenoides > Actenoides lindsayi. Next base: position 199,538 of record WTSP01024628.1, on the reverse strand, counting down.
ACTGAACTGAATCCAGGTGCTTACTACAGCTTCCTGAAAGGAAAGGGATATGGTTAAAGACAGGGTCTTAAATAAAACAGCTCAACCCATTGCAGCTCATCAATCTCTTAGCTCTGAACGGCAGCTGGAGGAAATGGGAGACAATGGCTCTGCACTGCATTTAAAGCAAACCAAGCTTCAACTGATGGGGCAGAAAATTGGTCACATTTTTCACTAAAGGTTCCACTGTTATCCTTCCTGCAAATGTTTTGCTAAAGAACATATAAAATAATTGATATGAGATGTCCGTAATACCAAAGCACCCATTAACAAGCTACAATTTACATGATTTATAAAGAAAGTCGTTCCCATCATACAAAAGCTGAAAGAGACAAAGCAGAAAAATGACTAGAGGCACTTGACAGAACACTTAATTTCCTCATGTTCCCCATGCAGATGTGTCACAGGGAGCTGTCAAATTAAGCAAGGCATAAATATCTTAGCAGGAATAAGGGTCTACCACAGTATCTTGGAAATGGTTGGAGCAGAAGATTCACCTAAAAGAAAAAGACTCACGGAATGATTGCCATTTTGCTGGAGAAAGGTTTAAGTAAAACACACTTTATCCTTGAGATAATTAAAAAGTCCACCTCCTTTCTGTGTCAAGGAGAGGAGGATGGGAATTCTGGTATGATCTCTATGATAGAAATACAAATGGCCTGGATTTAATTGGACTGCCTTTGTTCTCTGCAGGTAGCGCTGTTAGAAGTCATCATTAGAAGCGAACACAAAGCTAGAGGTCAGCTCTTTGCCAGTTGAAATCCCATCCAGATGATATAGATATTTACTTCTCCACGTCTCAGTAGCTTTCTTTGCAGGAGATTTCTTTATTTTTTTCATTTGCTCTATGTCTTGCCTGTTTAGCCAGCAGACGTGCAGGCAGATTGCTGGAGTGCAACTTCACACAAAACTGAAGTTCTTTTCTTCCCAGACTTAAACCACAGATGGCCCTAATAACTTTACACTTGGGTACATCAGAACAACTGGGCTGAAAATCACTGTCGGGGAAAAACATTGCCACCCTGTTAACGTCCAGTCATAACACAAATTTACAACCTAATATGGTTTTCAATTGGCTACAATTTGTTACGCTATGGTTATAAACAAAGGGAATTGCTACCCTTCTAGTTAAATTTAAAGCTTTTCAATGAAAACAGCAAGGGGCATTTAGCTCTGCAGAAGGTTGGACTATAATGAATATTTGATTTCCAAAGTGCTATCAGCAAGTTCTTGAGGGGCTGAAAGAAGAAAAATAAGCTGTGGCACAACAGGAAAGAAGGCAACATTCTCAGTGATTCAAATGCACTTCAAACAGCTTGAAATGGAGCCAGGGTAGCTCAGAAGCTGGGAAGGGTGAACTGCGTAAGGAAATCAAACCAGCTGATCTTTCATTAGGGAATCAACCCTGAAATGGCTGAACAGACAGAAGTACAAAGCTGCAGGGCACAGCTTAGATTTATATCATAGAAATCTATAGCAGAGCAAAGCCAGTCGTGGGAAAGTAAAGGATTTTTTTTTTTTTTTTATGGATATGTAGAGAGAAAAAGACACATCTCCTCCAGAAATTCAACACCCTGTTGCCTTCCTTCTCCCTAAAGTAAGAGGACAGCCTCGCATACCACTGGGGAGGTGTGTAAGACACACTTACTTTTAATCAGGCTATGGAAGGATAAAACACCAGCACATATCACAAAAGATATATAAGAGGCAGCCAGCATGGAAACATTCAGCCCAAATGGCTGGAATTTGACAAAATTGTAAGCAACTTTGAAACAACTCCTCCTCTTTACATTATTTCTCCACTATTATGCATTCCTGGTTTTATAAAGTAGAGATAGAGAAAAATGAAATGGCAGTCAGCTGAAATTTGCAGGCACACATGTGATTTACTATAGATAACAGAGGTGTGCAATAGCTTAGCCATTATTTTCAACCAGCATTGACATTTTTTATTTCCAAGAGACCCTTTTTGTCATAGGGAGAATCCATTTTTTTCAAAACACAACATTGTCATGCTTATACTACGGACGAAGTTAATTAAAACGGAAAGAAAACAAATGAGAGATAGAGGGAGAGAATTTCAAATCCTGCCAAATTATACTGTATCAGCCCAAATATTCTATTTGGCAACAGATCACCTCCTCTGATTCACATCATTAAAGGCAAACTGAAGGCAGGTGAAGGAAGTGAATTTCCCAAATGATTATAAATTCTGAAAAGCTAAAAAGAAAAAAAGACAGAAAAAAAAGAAATGATTTAGTATCATGTCCTTCAAAGAGCTGTTTCTGCAAATCCTATGTACTGCATCAATAAATCCCCTCCAAATCTCTGACAAGGTCCTCCAATTACTATCAACAGATGAAGATGGATTGGAGCCTTCTTACCTGCAAAGCTGCTGCCCCTAGTCTGATGACCTCAACACTGAGGTGACAGATCCTTGTGTTCATTAACTATCAAGCATAAACAAATAGTTTCAGGAATTAACTGGTTCTCCAGACTTTCTTTCCTCCACTTTTCCTCTCTTTCTTATATGTGTGTGCACACACATTCATCCTCAGTTACACACCCAGAACAAAAGAACAATTACACATTGGAGACAGTGTGTCTTAGAGAACAAAATGATTTGTACGGTGACTGTGATGTTGTGGATTGAGTAAGACAATGTACATTAGATCATGTTAATGACAGCAAAATCCAGTCCAGAGGAGATGAAGAAAAGGCTTTCCACAATTATCAAATATCATGCTTTCATCTTTCTTTCTCAAAACACATCGGGTCTACATTTTCTCTTGTTCCCTTGCTGTTCTCTTCCTCCATTCCAGGTATAACTTCAGCAAGTTGGCCACTTCTTGGTCTGCTGCAGTTTCACCACCTTTTCTGGCCTTGAATTACACCGCTGCTTATCAGTCCAAAGATGCCACTCAAAATATCTTGGATAAACTAGCACTTGATTTTTATTAGTAGTTTTATCTCCCTTGTAATCCACTTTTTACGTTTAGGCGAGTAAAAGAAAGGGGAAATTATCAAGGTCAGAAGTAACATGGCACTAATTGAAACCAACAGTCCCTGAGGAACTCTGCATTCCCTGACCTGGAATACTTCAAACTCTGACGTATGAGTCACCACAAACACGACTGTTTGCTGGCTATGTCTGTTCCACCTAGATAAAACAAGGAGGCTCACACTCCAAAAGGCAACCCGAATGCAGGAAGCAGACCTGGTTTTGAAGCTCAGCAGAAAGCCTATTGGGTAGAGATCTAATGAGTCCCTCTGTGCTAGGACTTGCACGAGTTGCCTGTGAAAATCTGGGAGCCACGGTGATGATTACTTTGTCCTCCAAAGCATCATACAGCATCTGAAATGCTGCTTATCTTTGGACGTTCCACTGAGCCCATCTGTAGCATCACAGTCAGTGATTACAAATGTCCTTCAATACCTCCACAAAAAAGCTGGGGTCAGCTTGATACCAAGATGCTATCTGGTATTCTTCAAGCAAAAAATAGGGGAGTAAAGTGTGTAGGACTGATTGCATTTCAGAGAATTCTGCTGCTTAGAAACACAGATGTGAAGACTGATCAGTATATTTGATTTCATTCCATGCTCAGAATAAAGATGCCTTTTAATGGTCTTTCCTCACCAAAGCACAAATAAAAGTATTTGTGAATAAGCCCTCAATTGCTGGAGTCAGCTGCAATAGTCCTGGAGTGGGACAGGACACCAAAGGAAAGAAATGGATGGCTGGATGGCTCTGCAGAAAACAAATACATCCCTCCTTCAAATAAAGGCAAGGGAATACTGTTCTCAGCAGCTTCTATTAGACCAGCTCTGATTGTTCTATCTGGAGGCCTGAATGCTGAAATGGCTTTCCCTAGCCATTTTATCACATGAAGTATCAAAGTATTACATATGCATTTATTTTTAAGCCTGTGGCTTGTGTAGTAAAAATTGGTCTTGATGGTTATGATGTGGAAATGAAAACCAGCCAAGGCTCAGATCTTAATTCAAACCATGCATTCCTCTACTGTGTATTTCTTTCTCTCGTTTTTGTCCAATCTGCTAATGTGACATTCCTTTCCAGTGGGAATTTGCTTGTATTTGCAAGGGAAGAATCCAGATTCTTATATAACAATACATCCTTTCTCCCTTCCTGTGCTGCTTAATTCCTCTCTCATACTTTTTAACCATTATATTAGTCTGACAGTTTAAAGAAGATATACAAATATAAGTGTAATTTATACTGCTAGAATGGAGCAAAGACTCCACATGACAAAAATACTCCTAATATCAGTTACTTAACTGTGAGATGTCAGTGAACTCTCAGAACTAGTTTACATGAAGGACATAAGCTGAACCAGGACAGCATCGTGTCAATCCAAAAGGCAGGGACATGCAAGGAATGACCTCACAGGGTTGGATTTTGTCACTGATGTCAACAGGAGTTACACATGTAAAAGAGAAGAACCTGGCCTTTAGAACGTGATAACATTACTCTTTTTTGCCCTAAGAAAATGTCTGCAGTTTTCCAGTAGCACTGATACATTAATACTCACAGCTGTTTATTAAAGGCTTTCTTTTCCCTTTCTTCACTCTCCCATTTCAGTTCACTAGACCACATGCAATACCCTTCAGTGATGACAAAGCCATGATATGACTGTGAGTTTCCCTGCAGAGCCAGATGAAATTTAAAAGTCCTTGAAGCTCACTCAGATCAGAAAACACTTAAACACGGTAGGTTTTCTTTTATTTACATTTTGGAGAAGCTTTTAGGATGGCAGTGTTGATTTTAACAACCGTCAGCAAGCCAAATGGAACTGCTTTGCTACCTGAGCAGATGGCCACTAAAAATAGGCTGCTCACAGCTACAGTTTCCAAATTTTCAGAAGATATTTCAACTTTGGTATTTAAAAGCTGGTCAACCTGCATTTATTTTTAGGCACCAGAATCACTGATTCACTCTGCAGTGCCAAGGAGTGAAAAAAAAGAGGTCAGCTCAGCATCCCTCAAGGTCACCTTGTCACCTCAAGTAATTAGTTACCCAACTATAGATAAAGATACTTAGCTCAAGGCATCCAGATAAAAAAGTTTCACTTATCTTCTTTATATTGCTAAGAAACTGCCAACTTTTCAGGACTTGTGTTTTGTCTGCTTCTTGCTGCTTATGAAGACGTGGTGTGGTCATTATAACCAAGGAACTAATCTCGCCATTATATTCATTGAAAGAAAGTCACAGCAAAAATACTAAATTGATTCCCATGATATTGAAAGATGTGTAATAGCACAATCTGTATATAATGCTTTCTGCTTTCCATTGTATTGTACAGACGTACTGCTTAATCTGCTAGGGACAATATTGTGCCTGCCAGAGTACCAGTTACCCAAGGACACTTGCTAATCTATATGGAAGCTCGGCTACTGAAGGTGCTAGAGTGAAGAAGCCAAGGAAAACATTTGACTAAGAACACATTGATTGTTTTTTCCATATAACAATGCAGAGACATACCCAGTCATTTCTGAGAAAAATAAAACCTTCAGCTATCTTAACTGTGATTTTGTTTTTCAGTTGCATCTGTAAGGTTTGCATGAGTTACTTGGGCCTTTTTATAAATTTGTCTGAGAGCAAAAGACACACTTAAATAATCAAGTCTTTGCAACATTAAAGTATAGGATTTGTTCTGGGCTGTCCCCTTGGTAAAAACCTCACTTTCAAAAGGGCTTGATTTTCAGAAAACACTCAGCTGTTGCATTTCGAAATTCCAGCTCAGCTGACATACTCCAAATCATGAGTCACTTCTTGCAAAATTTAGCCACAAGCTTCCTACATTGGCATTAATTCTTCTAAGGGCAAGAGACTTAAATGTTCTATCCATTCAAACTGCAAGTGAATGGAAAAGATGTACATGACACTACAGGCCACTCCTGTGGTAAGACTATTGCCTTCAATGTATTTTCTAGTGTGAAATCTATTCCCATCTTAGGTTTTTGGTGATGTAAATGCAAAGTCCCCAAGGTCTCTTTTCAACAGCCATTCCTTGGGCAAGCCCTGTCTATAGGCTGAGTACAATACAGTAAGGTAGGAAGTGAATTGCACAGTCTGTGGAATTGGCTCAGGCCTCCAGGATGAAGGCACTGCTAAAATGCCCCAGTAACTTGGGACAGTGCTCAGGGTCCACATGGACCCGGCATGACCAGGACCAGGGCCACAAACACTCACTGTGCTTGAGCAGGAACTGACCCTCACAGATTCCCCAAAGTGAGGAGAGATGTTCCAAGCAAAGCCTTCATTTGGGAAGCAGGCAAAACACTTTTTACTTCTGGTGAAGGGGAGGTGGTGGAAAGACAAGCAGAGGCAATGTGGGTGGGCAGGCTCCAGACCAGAGGAGCTGGGAGGAATGGTAAAGACTGAAGCGGGGTTCCACAAGAACATGTTGCCTTATGTTTGCAGGAAACTGGGACAGAAGGCACCATGCACAGGAGTGGGAAAAACTGACTAATTTGGGACTACTATTAGCAACCAGATTTCCTTGGGCATTCCAGATCCCAGTATAGAGATTTTCCACCACCTTCTAATAGCATATAGGTCCTGTGTTGTTTTTTGTTGGTTTTTTTTCCAGATGGAGTCTGTAGAAGAAACAACAGATTTTAAACTTCTTTTACTGAGAAAAAGGTGCTTGCTTTTCTCACTCCTCCAGTTTTACAGTCAGTATCTTCAGTGAGCATGATGCAGTAGTGCTATCTGTAGTCTCAGGAAGAGGGCAGGAGGGACAGCAGCACACCACGCTGACCAGCACTACCAGAACCAGAAAGCACTGCCAGAATGAGAGCCTGATATGCCCAGTCACTCCTGTACCAGAAATATGTGACTCTGAGGAAACTGAAATTGTCTCACAAAAAACCATCAGCTTAAACAAAGTATTTCACTAAAATTGTTCCGTAACACAGATTCTGGGAAAAATTATTTCAAAACCAACCACGTTTACACATTTTTACTCTCCTGTATTATTTCATAACTTGTCAACTGCAGTGCTATATAATGACACGTCATATCATATTGCCATGCCATAATACAATAGGAGATGTCATATTGTGCACTACTGAAATGCCCTGTCATAATATGCCATAACCTGATGGTGATAAATACCTTTACCTACTCAGGATGGATCATCTATAAATCTGAGCAACCATTCCAGATTCACAAGCTCTGTTATCTGCAGTCAGAGCCATGATTCTTCCAATGATGCTGCAGGACAAATGGTGCTCTGTCCTACATAGCAGAATTGGGTTAGGCATGCTTTAGCTTTTGCTTTTACAGTCTTTGTCTGAAGACAGTATGTCAGATGTGGTTTCTAAGCCCTGGAGAAGGGGATAAATGGGTTAATTATGTAAGATTCTACTGTTTACAGGATGCAGTAAATGGAACAGATGGGCAGCATGTCCTTCTAGTTTGGACATTTTCCTGTCACTAAGTTATAAAACAATCTAAATTATTTTTATGTTCCAGAAAATTAGGTAGCAATAATCATGAAAATGGGCCATAAAACTTGACTTGAGATCTCTCCCTATCTATGTGAGATGAAATACAGTTTCTGTGAGAGGAGTAGCTGTGGACACATTTAATTGCGTGCTCCCCAGTCCTGCTCTTCAAATCAAGTGACTGAAAGAGCAATGCACATAGAACTTGTTTCACTGCTACTGACCCTTGGTTTTAATCTGTTCCAGAGCAACTCTTTTCCTTGATCTGGTGGTGTTCTCCAGTCTTATTTTCCATGTGCATTGTGACCTGAAACATGATGCTTGAAAGAGTCCCTTTACAGAGATGGGAATTTGCTGGGTTAATTTAAGTAGAATCAGCACATGAACTGAATTATGAACCCCCCAAGATCCATCAGAAATATAAAAGGAGAGAGGAGCCTAGCAGTCTGCCATGACTCCAGCAGGGAAAAGAAATGTATTTGGCTATCTTCTGCCTCTATTTGATAGCTCTTCAAAATGTGAAATTGTTGTGACACACAGAGCTCTGTACTCTCTGGCATGGAAAACAAGGGCATGTGCATATAGCCAACAAGGATCACTGTCCAAAGACTGCCTGTGTGGTGAAAATAACAGATGTTGCACCATTTAAAGAAAGAGTATTAAAAATATAATTAATATGAACTTCACTGTAGTCAGAAATTTTCCAGCAGATTTAGTACATATTTGAAGGGAAGAAATGAGAAGGCAATTCCAGAGTACCTCTAAAGGAATGCTATTGACACAGACATGGACTACACCTATACTTCACAGTCTAATTTCTAAACTTGTTATGAATTTTCATCTTTACTCAGATTGATAAAACACTGCCCCATCCCAAAAGGCAACAGTCACTGTGGAGTGTACACTACCTGCTTAGGAGTATGAAGCAACTCTTGGGCAACGGTTGTAGCCACAATAGCCCGATTACTTGCTGCACTTGGCTGAAGAAAGAGTGAAAGCCCTGCCACCAGTTGGACTCCAAGGTCTGTTATGGTCACTTTTTCATCTAGTACAGTCACTGTCTTTTCTGCCAGGATGGAGTCAGACAGAGGAGACAAAACCTTTGGAGAAACACAAAAGAATCAACTTAGGAAATGGCTGATCAATTAAAGTAACCTCTCTTAAGGTTATCATCCCTTCTTGTCTCCAAAGCTTTATGCACAGAAATGAAATGGCAGAGCACACTGCAAAAGCAGTCTCATTTCATTAGCAGGGTCAGGAAAACATTCAGTAGAGACGCTGCAGCTGAGAACAACGCATCCAAGACTGAGAGCTATAGTCTCAGTTGTGTTATTTGCATCATTTCACTAGAAGAGTTGATTTAAAACTTTCTTCCCCTGTTATTCTGTGTCCCAGTATGGATAAGCCCACCTGCCTTACTTCCCAACCATTTCAAAGGGAGGTTAGCAACATCTGGGATTTTTCCTTCTCTTCTTTGCTTGGGAAATTCTAATTCCTCCCTCTTTTCTATTTCTAATGGAACATCAAGGTAGTAGGATATTCCCCTTTAATGAAAATAAGGGTCATACTGCTCTCTTTAGGGAATGAAGGATAGATAATTCACGCACAGAGTGTCTTTTCCACCTTCCTCATATCTACAGCCTAGATTAGCTACATTCACTCTTTATGCATTGCTTTAGTAAGAATTCATCTGGGGCAGAACTGGGGTATGGCGAGGACCACTTGTGCTTTTCAGGGTTATTAACCAGGTTGTTTTGGGTTTTTTTTCCCACAAATTAATATTTAAATAAATCAAAAGAAACTATGCACAATCTAAAGATATCTGTCTCAAAAAGTCGAAATGGTGCCTGCCAGCTGACTGGTGGTAACCTGCATCCATATGAGGCAAGAGCTCTGACTTCTCCCTGAGCCTGGACAGGCTTCCTCTCCTACACATCTCTGAAAGTTCTATGGCTTCCAACTCCTGGCCATGCTGCATGCCTCGGATCACCTCTAGCTTGGATCACTGGTGCCAGGTGAATGCTGTGTGTGACACTCCAGAAGGTCACAGGGACATAATGGGAAATCATCCTGTTTCAAGACATCAGAACACTACTCTGGGTTTATGCCCATACACAGGTTCTTTATGGGGATGGCAATGTGGCAGTACAGAGCACAGTACCTGCATCGTTGTCATTCCTACTTCCCGTCCAATCAGAATCCTGCCTTCCTGCAGCTTGGCAATGTGAGGATCTTCCAGCTTCATAAAATCCATCACCAGGTCTGTAATGTCAAACTGCCAATCTGATCCCAGCAGGTAGCTCAGCTGACCCCATGGGCTAGAATCTTCAGCTACAAACTGCGTGAGAACTCGCACCATGGCATGCTGGTACTGCAGAGTGCATCCTCTTCCTTTCCGCTCATCTTCATCCTCATCATCACTGTCTCTGGTGGGCCTTTTTTCATAAGAAAATGAAGCATAAAAAAGTGTTTTCAAGAACATTAGTGAAAACTAACATTAGAGTGCTAATGGAGAGTACCCCCTTAAGAGATATCCCTTCCCTTTTTCTGGACCATTGCTGATTCATGGCTACCTAGCATGAAGAAGGACCATATAAATGGGCTATACTGTTTCTTCATCTAAGCTGGTACGTCTAAACAACCAGTTCCAGTTCTGCTGCTCCTCAGGGAAAGATGATGCATTTTAGGTGCAGGTGCTGCAGCTGTTTTTGCTGAGAGTTAAAATCAACTCCATTCATTTTACAAAAAACCCAAGAAATTTATCATCTCAAACCCACCTTTTGTTGGAAACAACTGGAACTCGCCAGCCTTTTATTTGGCTCAGTTCTGTGTCCGAAATGTCGATCTGAAGAGGCAGGCGTGGAACCCAGACTGTGATTTGCAGAGGAGCACTCAGGTACTGATAGGTGAAGTTCACAAGTGCATTCACCTTGCCTTTCATTTCTTTGCCATTGACAAAAACATAGTCACATCTGTCAGAAACCTAAGGCAGAGGAAGAGAGAGAGAAAGAAGAAAAGGTAATCACCGTGTCAAAACAAGCTCAAAGTGTAACCCTGGCATCTCAAAAACAAAAACAAACAAAAAAGGCTCACATCTCTTTATGCATGTTAATGAAGGCCTTTTACAATGGCAGCAGATGAACACAAAAATCCTTCATTGGCTCAGGAGGCATAATTATGCTGGAGATGCCTAAAGACTGGAGACTATTTATGAAGCTGGTGGTTGATTTTCTGTTTGTTATGCAGCGAGCCAGTAGCCGACCACAGCACTGCGGAATTTATAACGAGCAAGGCTCCTTCACGGCTTGGTCAAGAGGAATCCAACAAACCAAGGCAGGTTTCAATAGAGGTAAGCAGCAAATCAAAGCTTTACCCTGATGAGTACCTTCATCGAGGGGTGATGCTGCTTTCAGTCATTAAGACAAAGCTGGCTCTGGAGTGGATTTCATCCACTGAAGAGTAACAGAAGTCTACTCATTTCTTCTGCAATAAACATTATCTGTTTATAAATGTTTACATTTTGATTAAAGTTGTAAAGTATTTCTAAACACTGCAGTAGATTTATCATTAACATGTAAATGCTGTCCTGAAATATAAGCATTATCATAGTCATGTAAGAGTTATATCAGTAATCACTTCTTTAATCAATGTTGTAATTTACAGACCATTGAGTTTTCTCATTTATTACATTACTGAGTACTAGTGATAAAATCACTCCTGAATATATAAATCATTAAGAGGGATGCAGATAGTATGAAGTGACTCCATGTGATAAAGTCATTGTCGTATCTATTCCTAAAGGTGTTATAAATGTCTGGGGAAATCCTGTGGCACATTAATCATACATTAAGTGGCTAGCAAAGGGAGCTGTTACATTCCTAAATGAGCTGGTATGTCTGCAGAAATTAACAGTAAAACCAGCAGATCTCTTCAACTCCTGCTCCCATCCTGTCAGAATTCTATTTCATCACCTATAACGAGTACTGTTAGTGGTGGCAATGCTTCCCTCTGCCTGAACGTACACTTATATTATCATTTGCTTCCTTTTATGCCCACTTCCATTTCCAATATAATTTTATTCAAACGAAAATTATGAGCTGGTAATGCTTATGTCCCCAAGCTAATCAAACTAGATGTCCTCTGTGACCACAGATACAGGAGCTAAACTGTTCCCAGTTTGACCTGCATACCCTGTTTGTATCCTCTGTCAGATTTAGGCACTTGCTCACACTCTGGTAAAACATCTGATGGAGAGATTGTAAAAGGAAACTTAAGAGAACACAATACAAACATTTCCGTGACTCATTCCCTAAGAGGGTTATGCTGTAACTGGGCTGTGCTGACTGAAAACAGTACTACATACTACAACACCTGACTCATCTCTTTGTTTGGGCTTCTACCTCAGAACATCTGAGACAGGTTTAAAAGTCTGAAGGTGGCAAAAATGTCTTAACTTTACCACTATGAATGACATGCCCCATTTTTACATGCACTAATTTGAATGGCAATGCAGGAAGGAGTTTAGTCCAGGCTAGGCTGCTTCAGAATGGCAGGGCTGCACAATATAGTCTATAACACCATGTGGTAATTTCCTAGATGGGCTGCTCTTTCTGTCTCCGGTGCCATTGCATCAGCCTCACGCTGGGAGAGGAAACATGAAAATGGTTCTCAAGAAAACAACATGTCAGGAGTTACTGCCTTGACTTCCTGATCATAGTGGCATTTCTGCCCAGAGCAGTACACAGCTGCTAGGACATGTTGGGGGCATTCAGCTCCGATATTTGAGCTGCTGATGTCTAACCAAGTCCTTTGTCTCGCTGCTGTCTCTGTTGCATGGAAACAGGAATGGCCAATGGGTGATTTCCTCTCTCAATGCTTTGCAGTGTCACTACCCCTTTCCTTGAAGTTGCCTGTGTCTCTCCAGCAGAGACAGAGACCCTGTGAAGTATATTAGACCAGATACCAGCTCTTAGATGGCTGAATTTAAAAGGAATTCACATCTAAATAATATACCACTTATGAATGTTAACTATGGCATAACATCCTCAATGAAGTTCAGAGTACAAGAAAGTCCTGGCTGACACAGACTCTAATTTCTATTTTCCCCTATAACCCTAGGAAAGTCAATTCAACTCTTTCTGTCCGTTTTCCTTCACTGGTGTAAACAACACAACCCAGTGAGCCTTGGTCAGCAACAACCAGAGAACTGCACTGCACTGGGAGCACAGAATAACTTCAAGAGCCAAATGGGAAGTAGTGAGTGTACCTGGGGGAAAAGATGTTATGTCTGGGATGTTTGACAAAGCAGCTTCAGATATGGCTCATCTTTCCTTAGCCTTATCTTCCTTTGAGCAGAAGCTTTCCGGAGGCTTGTGAATAAGATCTAATTATTTAATTCTGCTTGGAGCAGTAGCTATTGCCATCCTGAAACTGGTTCCATCCCATTCATTTCTATGGTGTTCATCCCAAAGATGAATGAACTTTCTGAATCAGTTGTACACGTTACTTATTTATGCACATATTAAACCACACACATGTGCTGATAAAAGATTTTTGATAATATACTTAGATTCAGACTGACCAGGGCTAGTCTAGATGTAATATTATAGAAATCCCACTGTTGTCAGTAATGGAACAAATGCAACTGTCAGGGAAAAAACACAGTAACAATAGTAGCAAAAGTGCAATTCCTGAACGGTTCTGGGCTGAGATCCAATCTCCATCTGTATTTGTAAAGCTGCTATATGCCTCCACGGGTATGTGACAAACAAATGGCTACACAAACATATACGGCATCCTAAGGAGGTGGCTGCTGTAGCTCTCATGCAGCCTTTAAAACTGCTGCAGGTTAATATTCATTACTGGACATGCATCATCAATAGTGGCAAGTCTTTATGAGTTGCACTGAGGAAGACAACTCTTTTCACCAACTACAAGCATTGCTAATGTCCTTACACATGCTCTTTCTTCTCTTCCTGTATTTCTGACAAAAGAGGTAGCACACAGACAGTACAGGAGGAGCAAAGCTTGTATTGTGTTATATTGTACTGTACTGTATTACTGTGCATTCCCACTGCTGTGTTTTCAGGTACCCATTCTTGAAGCAACATTGATTGCTTTTGACAAAGAAAGGCAACAGACTTCCCAACCACTGCTATACAGGGGATGAAAGGGAGAAAGTATCTCAGTATCTAATTCACAACGTGCATGTGCTGTCCATATGTACAGGATTAAGGACACTCCTTCAAGAAATGTTCAAGTAAAGATATTCCATCGTCTAGAACTCCTGTAAGCAACACAGCTCAGCTCAGCTTAGCTATTGCAGGGGAGCAGAATGACAGCAAGCAGGTTTGCTTCCCCTGCCCTCATCTCACACACTGTCACTTAAACACAAAGGATTTCTCAGCCTCAGAGAACAAATCCAGATGTACTGGTTCTGCTATCATTCCCATCAGCAAGCCACACCTAAGGTCTTGATTTGCTAAGCAGCTGCTGCTCCCAAGAAAAGGGCAGGGGTTATATAACAACAGACCTCTTACCTCAGATTAACTCAGATGAAAATAACATCACAGTCAACTTGGTTTTGGAGTTACTTGACAAAGACTTGGCAAAATTATTTTGATCTGTTCTCATATGGGGTTAAAAGAGATGGAAACACATGACTGGTAGGGACAACCTAAAACACTGTTGCATGGAATCATGGAGAACAGATAGAAGGGAGAGTAAAAAGTAATAAATTAAACTGGATCATAGTAGAACTCAAATTCTTTTTAATTAAAAAGGTATATTTGTTTAGGCATTTTTGATAGATAAAAGTATCTCTCTGTTTTCCTCCAGGGTTTTGCAATGCTTCTGGAAGGTCACTGAACAGTACAATGATCGGCTCTCATCTGTGAGTCCTGGACACAGTAGTCTTAGGAAGTTTCTAATAGAAGCTGAAGAGTCTGTGAACAGTGATCTGTCTCTTATCTCTGGTAGTATTTATGCTTTTACTATGAAAACATCTTCCCTCTGAAAGTGCTTTTTATCTTTGGCATCAGAAGAAGTGCAAGATGATGAAGGGAAAGTCTGCTTAGCCACCACCTTTAAGTGATTGGGTTTTTTCTGTTCTGTGTAGCAGATCAGCAGGAAGTTTTGCATTTTAAAGAGCTTTCTGATGCTATTTCAGCAGTTTCTTTCATTATTAAGCTGCATTCAGCTACTTTCCCCCCCTTTTTTTCTATTTTTCTAACTTCTCTCACCAGATTAAAACTAAAATAAAGACGCTAGACAGCAAATGACAGAAATGACAGGCAGGAGAGATAAAGAGGCCAGGCTCTAGGGAGACCTTACAGCAGCCTTCCAGTACCTGAAAGGGGCCTACAAGAAAGCTGGAAAGGGACTTTTTACAAGGGCATGTAGTGATAGGACAAGGGGTATCGCCTTTAAACTGAAAGAAGGTAGAGAGTCACTCTTGAATCACTACCTGTGGCACTATGTGACTCTGATCTGGGGAGTGGATGTACCTTTCCATCTGGTAATGAACACGTTAGCTGCAGTGAATATTAAGGAGATTCCTAGTACCATTACCAGTCGAATGCAGAACCTCTGGGTCTTCCTTTACTTACTCTTTTCAAATTAAGGTCTTGATTCCACCATGACCTCTTTATCGTAAAACTGCAAGAAGGGAGCACAAGCTGCTCGAGGGTACCACAAAGGATATGACAAGGTACTGCCCTGGACTCTGCAGCCTTAAAGAGGCTCTTGACACTTCTGCAAGAGTATCAGTTTCACTGGGTTAAATTTCCCTACAGATTCCTGATAAATCTTTCAATTACTAGTGGAGGCAGATAGTTTACAAAAGACAAATTTCATGTCAAATATAAGCTAAGTCTGTCTTTCAAAATATGGTGAACTCAAAACACTGTCTGTTCTGTCTCATATCTACTGTACACAGGAGTGGAAAGGACGCCAACTACAAGACCTAAAAATAAACGACTGTGAGTCTAGTCTAGTCTAAGCTTGTTTATTCTCCCAGTGGTTTTTTACCTCTGGAGATATCAGTCGAGTCTCTGGAGGACAGTTCTGAAGGACAAAATAAAAATTTTTAATATGGCAATCCTGTCAAGTTCATGAACACTGAAAACTTGTGAGGCATCGGTCCATCTTCTAGGTAGAACTCTGTGCGGTTTGCCCGTAATTAAACAACCTGACGTTTAAAAAGTCTCAGAACTTTAAGACTGAGCAGAAATGAGGAGATATTACAATAGTAAATGTCCTGCTTGTATTCATCAGGTTCAGAATCTTGTATTTTGGTGTGTAAACCCACTCACCCAGTTCTATTATACTAATGTAAATGTTGCTAAAATATTCAAAGGTTACATAAATACTTAAATATTTATGAAAGCACTTCTATGAGCAAAAAGATTTTTCTAGTATCTCTTAAAGGAATCCCAGTTTCAGTGAAAAAAATCACAGGATAATTGATAACGGTAATGTTCATCACTTTTCAAATACACAACACTCCTTGTATTTCAGCTCAGCATCCCCACCCTTACAAATCAGAAGGGCAACTGAAGCTCATGGAGGTTAAGCTTTGTGAACAAAGTCATCTATTCCATGAGCACCAGAATGACTTATCCACTGAATATACTGACACATAATATATAGAAAATATGAGACAGTGATAATCATTCCACAGGCTTTTCAGATGATCCTTTAGACTTCTGTAATATTCATGCCCTTGCTATAGTATTTCTTCTAAGATTTTTTTTAACAACATCCTCTGCAGAAAGGGAATCATCCGTTATTAAATTCTAGATGTTTTGATAGAGACTCTATATAGCTCTCTAGCCTTGATTCCAGTTAAATACTATTGTTTTCTACAAAAAGGAAATTCTATGCTACATGAACATTAGATGATGGCAACTGCTTCGTAAGAAGGATTTCAATGCCTGGCTGCATAATCCTGAATAATCAATAACCAGCTACTGGAAAATAGAAGCTGTCTCAAAGTCCATACTATTCATCTTTTCATGTTAAACTATTTAAGTCTGATAAGAGTTAAAGCTTCAGACCTGAGCTCTTCCATGATTTCTGAAATTATATTTACAGCTTTGTGACACTGTTAGAGCAGCCTTTAAAATGGAAGCATCCATTATAGGAGTTACTAATTGCTAGTGTGACTTGACTTGCCAGAGCTACCCTGCGTTCCCATTGACTGCAGCTGAAGCTGTGCTCAGTGACACAGAAAGGGAAGCCAAAAGCTCCCCTCACAGGGTGAGCATAAAGGTAAATGTAGTAATGCAGACTTAATAAGTACTAATATTGATACGTATTATTACTGTCATCTTAATAAAGAAAAGGCTTGATTTTTCGTATTATGTGCAAGAGTAACCCTGTGAGGTGTTTTTACCTATAACCCATCAAAAGAAAAAGAACGAATTTGTTTCTTGAAACAGTTGAGGAAGAATTACTCCCATTCTGGAAACAGTCATGAGGGAGCAGGGGAGGTATTACCCTTTAATAACTCATTTCAGTCTCATTCTGCCTCTTTTAGAACTAACTGCAGTTTTCAACGGGTAACAGGGCTTGTGCATTGGTGTTGCTTTGTGCTTGTAAACAGCTGCCATGTTCCAAATGTGGTTTCAATCCCTGCGATCAGTCCTCAGGCAAAATTCCCAGCAACCTAATAACACAGGGACGGAGCCCCAAGCACTGAAGAAGAGGAAAACTGTATAAAATCAGGGCCATAGTTTAGAAGCAATTTGGACTCTCTTTGTTGAGAAGGGTCTGCATTTTCAGTATCAGCGGTCAGATTAGCAAAAGTAAGTAGAAACCCCCCAAAGCTAGAGAGAATTTCTTAGAGAAAAGGCTGTACGTTATCTAATCTCATTACAAAGATTTTGCTGGCAGCTTTGCAGAGCAGAAGCAGTACACTTAACTAACTGAATATCATTGACTACGACAGAACTGAGAGAGTAAAAGGGGCACAAAATGCCAGCTGAGACTGGAGGGCATCTATTTGCTCCCAAATGACCAGCTTTTGAAGCTGAACCGTACTGCACTGAGCCACAGGAGCTCTCTGCAGCTAGCATTATCACATAAACCAAAATCGGTCTTGTTTTCTCCACTCTCCAGTCAAGTAATTTCTGAAAATGGGGCCAAACAGATTTTGGTTCCTACTCACTACGGATATGCCAGACTATATACGCAGCATGGCCCCACATATCTTGCTTGGCAAAGCAGGATCACGGGGTTAATGCAGGGACTTTTAATTCCATCTACACTCTTTGGACAGTAGCTGAACATTTGAGAACATCACAATGTGTGTCACTTTCTAACTTGTGTATCTACAATATACAAATTCACAATGTGTAAATTACAGCTATCAGCAGAAAAGGAAAGGAGAAGCAAACCATCATTTCTTCTGACTGTATTACTCAAAAAGTTCTGGAGAAAGCTGCTTATCTTCCCATCATATCTATAGCTGTCACAAGACTAAAGTTATTTCTTATATTTACTTTCCTGGTCTTGATCTTGCAGCTTTGAAGTTGATTTCGAAGCACTTTCTCTGGAATTTGAGGCACTGTTATTGCCACTCTGCTTTGATTTTTCGTTTGGGATGCATAGGTTCTCCAACCTGACATCACTAATGCAGGCAGCGAGCTGGGAAAGAAGTCTGCAAGGATATAGTTTAGAGGTTTCTTTAGCTGCCCTTGGAAGTTTTGCATATTATGTGATGGCAAGGTATTTACAACTTTTATTGCTGAATTTAAGTATCTCAGACCATGTCTATTTTGAGTTTCAATTTCCACAGAGGCTGACTGCTTGGGGAGCAGTGATATACATTAATGATAAAACATCTTCTGTGAAAGCTCCATGTATTGCTGGCCTACAGGCTGTATTTGCTTCTGACAGAAGTGTGTGGTAAAGCTTCATATTTCTAAAGCTCCCCTGAAGTTTTTCTGCTCTACTGATGTATATTGATCCCAGTAAATCACAAGCCTATGAAAAGTATGGAGGAGGGTAAGGAGGTGGACTTTCTATGTGCAATTCTGCTCAGCATATAACATAACATATTAGATTTTCCAGAATAAAAGTCTACAAAGTTACAGGGCTTCAGAACAGCAAAACAATGGATTTGCCATGCTGTGACTTTCTTCCCTGTTTTTAAAGCTTTTCAGTTTCACACAAATCACAGGAACACACAGCATCAGAGGTGGAGAGATAAGCCATCAGAGAAATAGGCTGCTGGGCTTGAACTCACAAAGAGATACATCTTCTGCATTTGAGGGCTTTCAAGGTTCTATTAGGATGGGGTGAGTAGGAACTGTACTCAAAGTTCATCAGCTGACATAAACTTCAGGAAGGTCAAGTGTGATGGCCCTTGGGGGTATCTGCACCAGGCAGTGGATGTGAGAGAGATCCCACACTTGTCTGGAGCCTACTGATGTGTCCCTACAGCCCCATGCAGAGACCCTAGCTCAGGACCAAAAAGTATCATAGCTGTGCTGGCTCTCAGCATGGTGTCACAGGGACTGAGCTTTCAGCTCCTGATTCTGGATATAACCAAGGGAAGACCTGCAAGCCTGAAAATGAACAGACAGGCACCTTACAAAGTAGTCCAACTTTTCTACATTCCTTCCAGAAAGTTATACAACTGCTTTATTTTTAAAAATGAGAGTACTGCTACAATTTTGACTGTGTGGGCTGAAGTATCTAAAAGAGGCACCAAACCTCTGTGAGTAGCTGCTGGCATATTGCAGTGGAGGAGAACTGGCAGTAGCTGCTGTTGTTTAGATTGACCCCTTCCATGATTTCACTGAGTCTTGCAGGACTGCCATAAAACCACAGAAGAGAGCATTACATTAAAGTGACTGCACAGAATATGGCTTGTTTATTGTTAGGCCACACTGGATTCCTGGAAACCTCATCTAGTGGGAGTTTTCGTTCCTTGCTGTTTCACAGGACCGAGTTAAGAATGAGACACCTTTCTAATATTAATGTTTACAAGCATCTGAAGGGTGTGTGTCAAATAGAAGGGGCCAGTCTCTTTTCTGTGGTGCCCAGGGACAGGATGAGAGGTAATGGCCACAAGCTGGAACACAGCAAGTTCCACCTCAACATGAGGAGAAACTTCTTCACTGTGAGAGTGCCAGAGCTTGGCCCAGGCTGCCCAGAGAGGTTGTGGAGTCTCCTTCTCTGGAGACTTTCAAGACCCACTTGGATCTGTTCGTGTGTGGGCTGCCCTGGGTGACCCTGCTCTGGGAGGGGGGGTTGGACTCGATGATCTCCAGAGGTCCTTTCCAACCCCTACCATTCTGTGATTCTATGATTTAATCAGATATTTATCCACCTGCTCATTATTCAGCATACTCAGCTCTACAACAAATCTATCTAGTTATACCTAGATAACAAACTCCAAATAGAGTTTTATTTGGTCTAAGTAAAAAATGAGCAATAAATCAATTGCATTATATTCACCACAGGAGCTTTTTATCAGAAGTTAATGTTCTTCCTCAATCAAAATAGCTGGTAGGAACAACCAGTTCTTTCCAGCCAACCCCTTGTTTTTATTTTCTCTTATAACCTGCACTAAAAACTTAATGTGAAGCCCTAAGTCCTCTGAGTCTTGAAGACTTTGCAATAAAGCTCCACATGAAGAATCTAAGTGTATGTTGAGGTGCAGAAGTGCAATGCAAGTCTGGACTTGGAGACTTACCCTGCTCTATGCAGCAGGAGTTGAAAGGTATGCAGGAAAATGCAGTGTGCCAGTCTTCTTTTTTTTTTGTGTGTGTGTGTGGGAAATCTTTGTTATCATGTTTCACTGAACCAAGTACAATTACATCCAACCTATGTTTAGCACCAGAATCAATGATTCTCTACAAGGTTAGTTCTGTAATACTTATGGTGTAATACTTGAACTTCAATAGGAAAAGGACCAGCTCTTACCTAGCCCTGTTGAGAGCAACACACCAGTTATTTAGGCCCTTCCTTAACAAGCTCAAGCATTTCCATATCCTTTAGCACTGAGTGCACCAGGTAAGCACAGTCCCACCCACCCTGATTCCCATACACCTTCATGCAGGTTTTGACAGCCCAATTTATTTTGGCACTAGCACTTTCTTTAACATAACACCTCACACCCTTTCATCCCACCAATGTTTCTGTCATCACCTGTCTGCATCTGATCATTCCCCGGGTGCCTGCATTGCTCTCTCTTGGTTGCATATCTGGAAAGTTCAGAGGGATGCAGGGACCAGCTGAGCCCTTACAGTCAGTAGATCAGGTAGCAGAAGCTGATGCTGAAGCACAACATTCTCCCCCGTCAGCTCACCAGCTGATCCCCAATCAGGTCTGTATATTTACAGAGTATGGGGACCTCTACTCTCACTAACAGAATATCAGCCTTGCTTACACCTGAATAAGCACACTTTTCTAGGTAGGGCTAATACCAGGAAAGGGCAGGATGATTTCCATTAGTGGCAGAAGCCTGGCATCACTTGAGAGCAAGCAATCATGATGCCCCAGTATAGAGCCACTGATTGGAGTCAGAGTATCTTTCTATGCGGTGCCAAACCAACGTGATGAAAGGACATCTGTAGATCTTATTTTCGTTAAAACAATTTAACCTGGAATAGTCATGGCACTGTGATGAAACCTTAAGGAGCCTGAGGGACTGTCCCCACACCATTAAAATTTCAGAAAAATGCATAATTTGACTTTTAATAAAAATACCTATGGATGCTGCTAACTAGTGGTTCCTCTGCCTATGAAAGTGAAGACAGCACTTCTGTATTTAGTTTTGCAATTACTGGAAAGCAAGGAAAATCAGTGAAATTCTTTCTAGTTAAATAAACAACGTTAGAGGTTGAAGCGTAGCCATTTGTGTAAGATTGGGTATATTAAGACAATAGCAAAACATCATTTAAATAATGAAGTGTTGATGACTTTTCCTTAGTAAATAGTGTATTATTTTAAAAATAAATGACTACAATTAGTAAACAACTATTTATCTCATGAATATGTCCATCTGCTGGCTTTCTTACTGGCAAACTGAGACATTCCTGCATCGTGTGTTACACCGCATCAAGAACTGACCATTAATCTGAAGAGATTCACAAATGGACAGCAGACGTTGCAACATGAGTTTGTCTCTCTTTAGTGAGAATTAATTTCATTTCATAAACTGTTTCCATCACAAATGACAAAATATCTGAAACATTTATGAATCCTAAATGACTGTTTCATATGAGTATGTTCCCTGATGTCAGCAGTATTCACCATAAAGTTACTCATGTGTGTAAATAATTACTGGATTGGGCCTTTAAAAAAGATCTTTAACCTTGACAGGTGTCTGTAAGTCCCATCACTATTGCTTTGAAAGTGTTGGTATCAGCAGTAGTTCCAGCCTTTTCTAGCTATTAAGTTAAGAGTTCAACCATAAAACCTCCTAGCCAGATTTTCAGCCCCCAACAGTTAACTGTTGCTTTGATCAAGGATATTGTTTCAAGTCGCTGTGGTAAGAGTGGGACAGCTGTGACATTCTGTCCTGGATTTTAGCTCCTAAGGGAAATTCCTAACATTCTTGCGGTGGCCTTTACCTGGGGTTAATGTCATCCTCTACTCACCAGTCCTAATGAAACCAAGAGCCCACTCTTCATTAACATCTACTGAGGGGCATCTTAAAGGTAAGATCTGCGTTCGTGTTTTCAGTGACAACCACAGCAGCTGCATGTGTAGACTATAATAGTATCCAAATACATCTCAGAGCTCTTAATGCCACTTAAAGATGAAAAGAAACTAGTAAATAAAATCTTTATAGTGTAGTTCAAGGCTAATACTCTCAGACTAGTACCTAGCTTTTAATTTTCCAATTTTAAATCGCAGTAGTACAGTAAGAACACAATACTATGTATACAGCATCTCCTCATGTAGCAACAGAATAAGAGCTAGTCCAAGAATACTGAAGTACAAACCCAAAATGTTTACAACAACTTCAAGATTTTTGAGCTTGGGTTATTTTCATAGAAAAAAACCTCCTGGAGTTCATAAGCATTATCCAGAGTTTTCAAAGTGGAAACATGACAAGGTATTGTAAGTCTCCTGAAACTGTGCTCTTCTTCACAGCATGAAACCACATCTGTTCTCGCAGCTAGGTGACCCAAGAACCTGGAGCAGTATTTGCTCTTGAGCAAACTGCATAAAAGCACCAGCAAAAGCAGTCACGTTGCACCTGAATTTCCAGAGGATGAACGTGAGCCTACGCAAGCAACTGCAATGACTAGTAATGGATCCAGATACATGGATCCTATTGGTAAAATCCAGCTTAGCCAAGTAAAATTTGGCTGTTGGTTCATTTTTAGTGCCATAATAAATTCTGTGTCCAATTCTAAAAGGCTGGACCCCCATGTGAAGGTCTAGAGCATTCAAAGACTTCTAAAAGTTCATGAAATCAACCGTAAGTTTGGAAGTAAAGAGTTGAAACTATGAGACAATAAAAAAAATAAAAGCAGTAGCAGTCAGCAGATTAAGACAGGGCACAAACTGTGCACTGAGCTGCCTTGAGACCATGCTTATCACTGGGGAGACTACTACCTGCTATTTGCAGATCTATCTCTGGTTCCGATTTCCACTGGGCTCTCTCACTGGCAATAATGTAATTGCAGCGGAACTGAAGGCACTATAACAATTAATATAAATAAGCTTTTATCTGATGGCTGTTCAAATTGCTGGGCAGAAACATTATCTTTCAGGTCTTTACATGAACCATACAAATGGACACTTATTTATTTGGTGACTAAATATTACAAGCCAAGTATTAAAGGGCACTGACCATCTTCAATTTCTAGCCTGTTACGTTTGCCTGAATCTAAAGTTATCAGAAATTCCACACAACTGAAATCAAACAAAAATGAACCTCTAGATGATAATAGGTCTAAGTATTGGATACATCTCATCACTAACTCCTTTTTTTTTTTTCTTACTTTGTGGTTTAAATTAACCTACTGGCTTTCATACCTGTAAACACATTTTGGTTCTGCTATGGCAGGGATGCTCAGGAACGTGAACTGTAAACACATGCACATGTTCTTTTTTGAAGATATAATGATCTTTTCCCTACAGATATAGTTTATAATGACTGGACGTTATGTTTTTAAAAGATAGGTTACTTTCAGCAAGGTCTCAAAAAGAGTATTTTACAGAGGAAGATGATATAACCTAAGATTTAATGTAAAAGCTTAATGGAAAGTTTAAAAATTAATTGAGGAGGAAAGGCCTCTGTGCTCCATTTGAAGCTTTCCGAGTGCTTTAAAAATCAGAACCAATATGGACATGTCAATTTGACTTGAACCCCAAACTTCATTTCCCCATATAAAGAAAATTTCTGGAAACTGGAACATTCTAGATGAAAAAAGTCCTTCTTCCTTTTTGATGATATGATAAAGCCTTTTTGCCAAAGCATTTCATGGAACTGTTTTTTAACAAGCTGTGTGTTTTATAGCAGTTGGCACTCATGTCACAGATGCATTCCTCCAGAGAATCTGCATATATTTCTAAATACACAGAAGATAGATTCTCTATTCATCCGAGAAATTTGAAAACATTTCAGAAGAGGAAGAAATTACACCTGAAAAATTTGTCTAGTCGATTCCAATAAACACCGTGTGCTAGCCTCCAGTTATTTGCTTCACTTCTGCTTCAGAGTGGCTAGACAGGGAGGCTTCTAGAAGCCACTTAACAATGTTCCGATACTGCAAACAGGTTCCATTTTAAGAAACCCTTTTAGCGGAGATAAATTATTTCTGTAGAAAATAAGAGAAGAGCACAGCAGGGTCCCAAGTGCTAATAAAAGGACATAGTGGTTCAAGGAAACATTCTTTCCAAACAAATTGTTAGAGAACTGCGATAGTCCAGGCTGTGCTGCAATTACTGCAAGAACACTCTCTTTTTTTTTTTTAAAGATTTGGGAATTTCATTTCTCCTTGATCAATATGCTTCAAAGCTGTAAAATCCAGAAGCCATTTTTGCAGAGGTTTTCTTATTTGGGAAATCATTGTGCTGTCATTTTCTATGCATCATCTAGTGATTCCTAACAAATGCCCTTCAGGTATATAATTTTTTCCCTAATCTGAGTCTTCCTCTGGATTGAAGAATTTAACACTGGCCACCTTCACTGTTGGAAAGAAGAAATCCCCATGGGGTTGGAATTATTTGGTGAAATTTTGGAAGCTGTTTAAGCAAGATGGCTCATCTGAATGATCACTGTAGTCCTTTTCTGAATTGTTAATTTGTGAATGCTATCTTGTATTTTTTTATTACTCAGGAACGTGATTTCCAATAACGTCAAAATCAGGATGATGCCTAAACTACATTCCAGTTTTTACTTTGATTTGCAGTTAGGTGGCTACCTGGAGAAACCAGGAATTCTTTGAAATTAAAAAATCTGTAAAGCATCTGATATAAGGGAACACTTCAAACTCCAGCAAACTGGAGAGATTTGTTTGGCACTGAAGGATCCACTGAAAGCAGAAAGCTTTCTATAAACGTCTTCTATAATGGATTCATTAGTTCAAAGTATGACTATTTTTCCCACCTACTTGGTTACTGGTACAATAGATGCTTCTCCATAAATTCAATAGCACAGCAAACTGTTGGATCCTGCAAGTTCACAGGAGTTTTATTGATTTCCATGAATCTACAACTGAACTGACTGTAATATATAATGCTGTGGTGTTACTATGTACTATACATCCAAGAGAGCTGCTGGCATATTAAAGACACCTAAATAGTACCATCACAAAGCCCACTACACTATGTTATGTAAAATCACATAAAATAATAAAATCTCTGTTCAAAGAGCTTGTAGACCAAGGGTAAAATTGTCCTTGGTCAAAGACCATGAAAGTCCTGTGTGGAAAGTGCAACAGGATCTGTTCAGAGATTGTCTTTGTACCAACTCACGCACAACTGTGCATTTCCTTCAGGGCTTTGACTCCATATCCACAGCAGAAATAGCCATGTTGCCTTAAGACAATCCTACCCACTGGTGTTTGTTGCTGTGTGACATTCAGCTGCTAGTGCTAAACCGATGGACCAGTCATGTGAACGCTTTCTAGCCATTTCTGTTCAGAATCAAATTGTTAATTCAAAACAGCTCTCAGCAGAATATGAAGTCGACCAGGATGACTTTGCATTGCAGTTGCTGGGGAACGCTCATCCAATCCATTCCACTGATGCAGCTGTGGAGGTGATAATCACAGATGGAAAGGTGATAAACATCTGGAGAGGCAGTATTAAAAGCAGAGCTGGTTTTGCAGTGAATGAATTCTGTGCTCAGAGGACATGAGGTGACATTACCAAGACATTTTAAATTAGGACACAAATAAAAATTAAACACTAAATTCTACTGAAACTCAGTGTGGTGGCTGTACTGGTGCATAACCCCCTCTTTTCTTCAAAATCTCTCACATTACGCTTTTGAAACAGTAGTGCATTTAATTTGCAGGAGTTGGTTTAGTGTTTGCTCCCAGGCTATTATCCTTTTGTGTAGAAAAAGACATGAAATTTCAGAAGCCAATACATGGCATGAACTTACTTTAATGACGTCTTCATCAGAGGATTTGCACTCAACTGATTCAGAGATGTCTGTCACAGCACTGTTCTCCTCAATGGAGACCACTTTGATGGGCACTGCCACTGTTTTTCCTGTGAGAATTGCAGTGTTCAGAATTTCCGTGTCCTGCAAGCAAAACAAAGCACAGTGTTGTTCAGAGACAGCTAAAGTGGTTTGCAAAAGGCAACCATCGGCTCTTCAACTGGACTTACACTCAAGAAAGATGCGTTAGTTCTCAGGGGCTAATGATCTAATCTCATCTTCAAATAGGTGCAACTTGGTAAAATGTAGTAAAACCCCAACTGTATTTTATCTGCTAAATAAAACCCAGTCAGCTGCAGTGCACATTGTTAAATAGTGAGCAACATGACTGCAGTTAATTCAGTCCAGGCAGGCACACATAACAGGTAGCTTCTATTTTTTTTAAGTATGTGGGGCTTTTCCCAATATTTATCTTTATAAACATGAGTTCAGAGTTTTTACTAAACTAGATTTCATTGGCAACATTTGGGACAGGATATAAGAGCCTCGAAAGTAAAAAATACTGTTCTTTGAATCTAAGCCCACTGCAAAGAGGGGCCTCTCTGTGAACTTTGTATCTGGAACTGTTTCAAGATTATTTAATTTCCTTTGATATGGCCAAGGAAGCAATGTAAGGAATCCAGAAGTAGTTAGCAATGCTATTAACTGCACGGAAAATAACAAGGCCATTTGAAGTTTGAACTTGGGTCCTGGCGTATAAAACCACAGCCTTTCAATGCAGCAGCAACTAAGTTAACTATTCTAACTCCTCAATAGTTTCAGCATCACCATATTCCCAAGATTCCCATGCAGGAAGAACTTTAAAGTTTTCTCCAGCTTTTCAACTTCCAATTCTATAAAATGAATAAAATATTCAGCAAAATCCACAGCGCCGAAGTCATGAGGACGGCAGCCACTGATGGCAACAGCAGCAAAATGGGGCACTGATAGTGCTGGTACTGTTTTCAATTCAAGTTTGGCGAGTTTTAAAACTAGGTCAGATTTTCTTTTCATCTTGCAAGTTGTTATTTCTCAGGTTCTCTTGACAGCTCTCTTAAGAAATCCCATTAAACTTAAAAAAAAAAAATAAAGTTTAAAATGTTGGCTGTTCTAGAAAAGTAAGAACCCTAAATAATTCCTATTGCATATATGAAAACAAAGCTACCTAACACTGCAAATCAGGGGCAGATTTATAAATAACATTATTGAGAATTCTAAGGCCATTCTCAGGAACTCCTGACTTTCAAAGGTAGAGACTACCTCCAGATCTCCCCCATAGAAATTCTGCTGGGCACCACACATTTTTGAGCAGCTGAGCGCTGCAGTGAAATGCATGGCTTTTGGAGCTTAACTGCTGTCATCCAGTTTTGAAAACTTTGTTCCAGAAGTATTCTATTTCCAGGTATTGTCACTTTGGTAAATCCAGAAACAGATGCAAAGGAGCAGAACTCAACAGTTGTGAAAACAATGCAGTAAAAAACCCAACTACTCTTCTGTCTGCAGACTTAAAAAGAAACAAGCATTGAATAACTCATAGGTTCACCAAAAAGCAGGTTCAACATGTTTTCTGTTGTTAATTTGGCTACTGTGAGTGCTGTATGTCCTTTGGAATTAATCTTTTGTCTCGATCCCTTAAAGCCTTATTTTTTTGTGACTCTGAGTGTTAAAGATTGTGAACTAATACATCCAGGGCAAAGGAGAAGCAAGAGAGTTTGTGGAAATGACAGGACATCTTTTCAGGCTATCTTAGCTCTGCTCTGAAATGATTCTCGGATCCAGTTTTTCCTTAGCAACTGATATGTATTACTGATAGAGAAATCTAATTTAAAGGGACAGCTTCAGAGAAATCTCATAAATAGAAATGAGCTTCAGATATAAAACATACTCTGTGCCTTGGGTATTTCCCCATATTTGCATTTAATGATAATTTATGAAGTTCAAGACAAATCAGAAAATCATATACAGACAAAACAAAAAAGAAACAAACCCCGCACCACTGCCAAGAAGTTAAAACAAAGACCTGATTATACGATGAGGTGAAACTTCTGTGCCACAAGCAGTAGAGTAAATTCATCATCCCGGTGTAACTTACAACAAACTGCCTGGTAGTCACTACAACTCCCTCCAGCTCAGCTGTGCTTATGCCTGAAGTGTTGAGTAACCAGTGGCCTCAACATGAAGTCAAACATTAAGAAAAATAGGGAAGAAGATAAGTGGGAAGCCCAGCAGGAAAAGACCATCTGCTTAGTTTGCTCTGGCATTACCCTGGGTGATGGCAACGCTGTCAGTACTATCAAGCTACAGCACGTTTGCTGCACCACCAGCCATGGCTGCAGCTAAGATCTTGGCCTACACCACAGCACCACGAGAACACCAGAGACAGGATTAAAATCCAGTATTAGAGATAGGCTTTAAAAAAATGGGATGCAATAAAGTTAAGTTAGAGTATAAATACAGGACAGAAAAGATTTATCAGGAAAAGCTGCTCTCAGAAAAGCATTTGGGGACTATAGCAGATAACAAACTAACATAAGTCAGCAACTGCATGCTGCTGTGGTTAAGAAACCAAACCAAACCAAACCAAACCAAACCAAACCAAACCAAACCAAACCAAACCAAACCAAACCAAACCAAACCAA